>JAJOOR010011870.1:0-19118 GCA_036250505.1 Solanum acaule | reverse complement strand
AACATAACTGGAACTACTCCTGGATCATCCTGAGATAGGAGTTATGACTGTTCAAAGTTGGCCAAAAACTCACTGATTTCCACACTTGGCCGAATTTCCAGATTCTGAATTTTTTTCCAAAAATGACTACTTCCAATTTCAAGCTTCTTCATATTCATTCTAAATTGTCGGATGTTACAGAGGGAGATACAACCAATTGCACCTTTATAAATTATACGTATTCCCAAGTTATTTCGATTACCGCAACGACTATTAGCACAACTCATAGGAGGTGATTTCGCTTTACGAAAGAAAATAAGTAAGCAAGCTAGTGCACTGAAAATGGTACCAGAGGGAAAAGAAGTTACACCAATTGTTTGTATCGCATGGCTACAAGGCTGCATCAAGTCCATGACAAAGTTGATTGAGCATCTGTTGGGTAATTTTTCTACACTTGAGGATATCACGATTTTCTTTGGCGCTCAGGGCGTACTAGCTAGTTATGCTACAGGTCCTGCCCTTGAATTTGTGCATATTCTTGTTGGATATGGTGCTGAGGAATTCATTATTCTGATAAGGCATGACACTTTGGAGTTGAGTGATAAAATGGCGGACTGCCTTCCCAATTTTTCACTGTATGAATTTGCTGCACTACAAGCTTGTGAAAATGATCATCGGAGTTTGGCTATGATTTATAGTGAGATTGAGTTGGTTAAAGGTGTTTCAATTGTTGATGCTTATGTTGTTCACAAGTCAGTGCTCGTTGAGAGTAAAAACACTTCTATCTTGGTTAGTTGTGGAAAGTTTATAACTATAACAAGGCTTATGTGTTATCTTTCCCATTTCGGTGGCCATAGAAATGTTGAAGAGCGCACTGTGGCAGAACAGATTCAACTTGCAGAGCTTGGAAAAGCATCTGGTGCAGCAATGAGAACCTCTCTCCTCGCAAGCTCTCGAGCCTTCTTGTTATAATTTTGGAACAGAAACATCATTATCTCTTCCTTCTATGTGAAACACCCATGGAGGTAAACATGAAGTGTAGATTGAGGGATCCTGAACCATTTTTCTATCTCCAACACTCTTATTGCTATAAAATAGCATGTATTACCTCTGCTTATAACTCGGTTAATATAAAAGAGAGAATAACAATTGTTTGGCTTGGCAAAAGAGGGCAGATGAATTTTTTTTAGAATTGTGGCCTTTGTTATGATTATTGGTAATATGGAACTCTCTGAAGGCAATGAAATTGTTTCCTCAATTCTGCAAGTTGACAGTGTTTGGTTTCAACTTCGCACCACTATCGCAGCTCTTTACACACACTCGAGTCTTGGAAGATTCAATATTATATTGTCCGTGTGGCTCTACTCGAACCTTGAGGACAAGGTTCTTATTGAGGACGAGAGTATTGTTATGAACCAAGTCTAACTCAATATAAATACCAAGGTCACTGAATTGGGGATGATACACTTTGAAGAAAATATTTGTCCTCTCATCCCCTTTCCTTGAGTTCTACTTCTCACCCCTTTCTTCTAAGTGTGTTCTTCAATTCCCTTTTAGGTCTTAAATTCCTTTGTAATTTCAAGTGCGAGTTAATGAAATAGATTTATCGGTTGTTCGAATTTGAATTGTGTTGGTCTTGCTATTGGGTTTCTTACACATACTTTTTAAATTTATCATTTTAAACATGTCATGTGAATAACAAAATGGAAAAAAGACGGATTAGAATATATATATATATATACAGTACAACTAGCTAGCTATAATAAATTGTAGTAATATTAAAGCAACTAACTAATTGGATACATAATTAACTTTTTAGTGCTGATAGTACTGTAAACATTATTTATACTATGAGTATATATAAAAATCGACGCATGCTCTATTAATTAGTGTCAATTGTATGCACTAAGTCCACCTTCAATTGTCAATTTGACTAATTTTCAAAGTTAAATTAGATTACAGTAATTCGATATTTTTTCTAGATGTTCAAAAACGATAGAAAAGTACTATAAATTGCAATATTTTGTATATCAATATGATGAAGAGATACATCGTAAAATATTAGTTATAAGAACACTCTAAAAATGAAAACCATGACAATTAAATGTGGACAGAGGGAGTAGTATAAATAACTTAATTATCATGTTAATTAATTCTATATATGTAAAATTAAAGATTTTTCTTACAATGATTGGCCAGGTTGTTGGTGATTGTGCACCCAATCATATGACGTGGCGTGCATGGTTCCTGCTAGAAGCTTGCTGAACACAGTCATACCAGGATGATTATGAAGAGGAATTACTCCTGAAGGTGGCAAACAGAAGATCCCAATCTACACTTGAAAAAATGAGTTCAAACTAACTAATTAAATTTCTTCCCCAACACCAACAAACGTTTTTTAATTAATTTAGTGTGAAGGATAAAAAATACACCTAAAATCTCTCAATTTTTTGAGTTTCATCCCTAAACATTACCTGAACTATCACGGAATATTTATTGATACAGTACCTCTCCACTATTAGTAGTTCACTTTTCCCATGTGAAATATAAATAGTGATATTTTATGTAGGAAAAGAGAAAGCTGATAATTGAGGTGTGTTTCGATAAATAATTGATAATAATTTAGGTAAGAAAAGTAAAACATATGATAATTAGATAGAAAACTCAAAAAATTCAAATACTTTAGATGAATTTTTGGCGTTTCGACTCGTTAAAATTAGTACGAAAATTTGTTGCATTCGTGGATCTTAATGTAGGTAACAAGAGGAGCTTCCATGGTTCCAGGAGGATTTGTACTCGAAAATTTCAAGCTTGGTGCTGTAAACTTGAAATCTTTTGGTTCCAGACTATCTGTCATACGTTATAAAATAATAAGACAGTTATGTATAATTAGACAAATATAACAAACTTTCGTCACTCAAGGTTATCTGTTATATCATACGACGTCTTTGACTAATAGCTTCTGAATTAATTTCATAAAGTTATAAATTAAATCATTCACATAACGAAGTATATGTATCACATCTCGAAAAGAAATAAGAAAACAAGAAGGAAATATAATGAAGAGGTAATTGAGAGATTAAAACTGAAAATATAAAATTAATACTGGAATATTTTTACTTTATAAAGTTCGGTTTTGAAGTAATAAGACTTATCTCCCATAATATATTTTAAATAAATATGTCATAAGTAAGCAATTTATTAGTAGAGATATATACAAACCGACACAATCTGGCGTGAGGATAAAGTTTATTTAGGTGTATGTAACAAGCTTCATTAGCTCATTAATTAATAAATTAATTAAGCCACGTAGTGAGATTTAAATTTTTTGAAAGAGAGTAGTACGTAGTCAACAAATAGAGGAAATTAATGGCTCCTAAATTCCAAACACTCGTAATAATTCATCACTTGGTAAAATGTCACATCAATATCCAATTAAAATAAATGAAAAGAACAAATACAAGAAAAAGAAAAAGAATAATAGATTCAAAACTTAAACTTAACAAAAAAAATAATAGATTCAAAACTTAAACTTTGAGATCTGAATGTGAAATTATGGAAATGTATATTTAACTTATCCATACTTTTTTTTTGTCAGGCGGAGCCCGTATTACGAGTTTGAGGGTACTAAATTTCCTTCCTCTTCCTTAACATTGAATTGTCAATCAATTTTGTTAGGGGTACACAGCTTATTACTTAATTTTTTAGTAAAAATATAGAGTCTACAAAAAAGCTACTGGGTTCGTTCGAACCCATGAACCCCACTTAGCTCCGCCCCTAGTCATGTTAATATTCATAGAGTTTGAACTCGAAATACAAATTAAGATAAATAATTGCAATATTAAGAGGTTGAAATTTTTAAACTTTTTACGTATGTTTATTTTGATTTTTTGAAGTGAAAATCCTGACTACAATCTCAAATAAGTAAAATCAAACATAGGTACTAAATGTTGAAATTTTAAAACTTTTTTATATATGATTATTTTAAATTCTCTCGAAGTGAAAATCCTGATTACGACACGAGCGAGTAAAATTAGAGATAGATACGTACCTAATAAGGAGGTTAATCGTTGGAATGTCATGAGGAGGAGGAACATAGCCAGCCTTAGAATAATACTTCTTAAAATTAAGTTTTTTTTTACCATAAAAAATAAAGAATAATACTTTTTAAAAAGAAAAATATATTGGGGGAGACAGATTTATTTTTACGTTATTACTCAACTAATTGTGGAAGTCAAAGGTTACTAAAACCAAGGGCCATGCAAAACCATTACCATGTGCTATAAGAGGGAGGAGACAGTGGATTTTTATATCAATTTGGAATGGTCTCTCCAATTATTCTAAGACAAGTTTCATGACTAGTTTTAACGGCCATCGCACACCATTGTGACAAAAAAATGATGTAATGAAATACGTATTGTTCCAGAAATTCGTCTGAAGCCAATCCTTTAATTGTAACGCTTATCTTTAAAAAATAATTGTTAGTTTTGAAAAGAGTAATTTAGTTAGACTTTATATCAAGTCTGAAAAAATAAAGTGTTGTGACTTTAAGCTTTTAATTTTGTGACTTTAAATATACGAGGTGAAAGATTGAAATGAATGAATTATATTTTAATCAAAACTGATTTGGAAGTGTATTTTAATTTTAAATTGTATTTCAATTTTGTCGGTTGAGATGTTGGAATATGTTTAGCAATTCTCATATTCACACATATTTAATTTGGGTTATTCTTGTACAATCATTACTCCAAGTGAAAAATGAGTTTTTGATGCTCAAAATTCAATTGTGCTGTATCCACTTGTGTATTTCCTTGAATTATTATCAGACCTTATGGCCATAAACCATAGTCTATAGCCATATTATTTGTTAATTCAGTTTATTTTTCCAATCTCCCTTGTGTGTCATGCTTTTTTCAAATGTCATAGACGGATTAATACGTACGTACATACAAATGTGAATGCGTTTACATTTGCCCTCTTGTCTGCATATTATTAAATAAAAATCTGCCATCTACTATCACTTATCTTTCTTGGCAATTTGCCACATCTTACAGCATTAATTTTTATGAGACTTCATAATGAATCTTACTGAGGTCTTAGACATTTTCACTCCCAATAATAGCGCAATGCCCCAATTCCATTTAAAGTCACTAGTATAAAATAGTAACTCAGTATATACAATGTAATTTTTGTTGTCCCTTTCAATAGCCTAACTCCACCCATGCTTATCGAAAACTATGGTTTTGGTTGCCTTAGCAAGTTGCAACAGTTTTCTGATCTTAGTACTCTCTTCTCAGACTAAATGCTGACATTTCGAAATTGAAAATTACTAATACCGAAGGATATTATATCAAGTATACACCATTCTTATCTCTTTCAAAGAAATATAGTGATGAGATTGAGTCTTAGCTATCAAATTATTAGTATTATAGTTTCCAACCGAGTCATCTCATGCATAAAATAAAACCTGCTGACTGCTGACATTAGTCGCTTTGATAAATACAAATCAGATTTTCCCCCAAAAATCCAGATATCCCCAGAGGACCATAATAAATCAGATTGAACTGGCTCTGGCTTAGGTTTAAACTATTTCAAGCTAACTTCCATAGCAAAAATTTTCTTCTTCATTACTGCTCTTTGTGAAATCAGCCAAATCATAGGGGAGGGGAAAGGAAAAGGAAATGTCCACCAGATAAGTAGATTTGGCGTTGCATCAAAAGCCTTCTGTAAGCGCAAAAACTCTGCCTGCCAAAGGCGGAGGTATTGCAGAAATAGCCTCCTGAATAACCTGATAAGTGAATTTTTTTTTGTTAGAATGGTATAAAAGCAATGAAACAAGATGGTCCTAGAATTAGATACTTCCTCTACTGGGGGGAAGATCGATTAATTGGTAAACCTTAAGAACATGAAATGGTAGGAAGCCACACTTTCCTAACACACAAATGATGATAGGGTTCCAAAATGATGTACAAAAGCACTAATGTTGTAAAAATATGATAAAAATTACTAAATTGCATGTTATTAATTGGTTTTTGGGAGAATGAAAATAGACCACAAGTAGATAGTTACGAACAACACAGTGAAGACATACATAAGAAATTAAACCCGGTTGAATTCCATTTCTATCCTATTTACCAACTTTCCACAAACCAAAATAGTACAGAGAGTAAAAATCTGAGACTGTCATCCCGTGAACGAGAAAATATTGCTGGACTTCTTAGGGAAGCTCAACCAGAGTAGTTTCTAGAGTTCTGAATCTACGACACTTGGTTAGATTTGGTGACAGCTTGGTGTGTGCATCAAGAGAGAGAGAGAATCAAACTTACATCCAACTGATAGCGGGCCGAAAAGTGGATTAAAAGGATGGCTTTGTTCTGAAACATGTCTGCGAAATTGATAATCTGGTAGGATGTCATCAACGCATAAAGAAAAGTATATCAGACTTCTAATAATTCTATAGCACATTCAGGATTTTATTTTTCTATCTTCCAGTAAAATCTTGAGGTTAATCAAAAGAGATTATCAGGAATTAATGCAAAAAGAATCACCTCAGACAGATGAGTATGTCCATATTCTCTTGCATTATCTGCTGTCGTTTTGTCCTCCACATAAGTGCTCTGGAGAAGAATCACAAGGAAGAACTTAAATCTCTGGAACCAGTAATGTTGAAAAGGAAAATTGAACTAAAGACCTCCTCACTGCCAATTCTACTGTACCAGCTATGATGTTATTTACATAAAAGTAAACACAAGTAACGATGCTCTCCGAGCGTAAGTTATTACTAAGAGATTAATAGGCTAATTAGTTAATCCAATTGTGTCGTCGTCATAAGGATAAGTGATCATACTAGACGGCAACTTTGTTAACTCCATAAGTTGATGAATTCATGCTGTTGATATAGTTGGATTATACAGATATGCATAGGAGACCTCCTAAAAATTAACTCAGCAAAGTGTCATAAGTTGAAGATGATATGATAGGCAGTAAGAATGTTAAAAATCAAACAGTGGTCCTCAAGGCCTTATGTCATGCTCCTTGGAGTGTTTGCTAAAATTTAAGAAAGATACTGGAGTCATTGGATGTCCAGATAGTATATATTAGATAGACCAGAAGTAGAAAAGCCACATAAACCTCATTCTGAAAATATTCTTTCAAGGGAGGAAAAAATGGCTACAACGAGTCATGGAAATTGAGCGTCATGTTTCAGACGAGGTACATTTTTGGCAGGTGTTGAAGTCAGGGAATTTACCTCCATTATGAGGATTTTTGCCCTCAAAACATCAATATTTTTGGGATCCTTAATGAAGTCTGACATGGTATCACCTGTAAATGCAATTTCAGGTGCTGTTGAAGTGTTCGTGATCTGTCAAAACCAAAGAATCTTTGTCATACTGATATTGTGATACATAAGATATGCAGGAAGTTTAGGAAGTTTGTTGCAGATGCATTCTTGTGCAAGATTATAAAAAGGCTGCACAGGTGCAGGGTGCACCTGTGTCAAAAAGAAATTGATCAATGTAAAAGCACCCCTTGGGTTGGAATTTAAACCAACATTAAGAAACAAATGCAATCAGATAAATTCCTAACCAACTATGATATCATGACAGACCTCCACACCTGATAACTTTAACTTCTTAATCTCATCTCCTGGAAGGCCAACATATTCTTGCTTAAGTTTCTGCTTGATTGAATATACTATATAACCCTGCACCATAAAAACCAGGTGATTAAAACCTCAAATAGACACCAGTAATATAAGAAAAGATCAAAATGCAAAGGTCATAACATCCGACTGTAGCAGTTGCTTCCTCTCGTAGAAAGTACAAAGCACATTTTTTGGATCGAATCCACTTAATACCGGCAAAAAAGAAGCATGGGCAGGGAAAATAAGCAATTGAAACTCAGAGCATTAAGGAAAGTACTCAACCTGGCTAGGAATGACATGATAAGTCTTAAATGCTCTAACTTTAAGATCCTTCCTCAAGTAGAATTCTTCTCCTGTGTATGCACAAACACATACTCACTTAAATTGTGAAATTAGAGCTAACTCCAACTTTGTAATAACTAATTAGGAGAGCTATATAATCAATACAAGAAGATTTTTACCCACATCCAACCCAATCAAAGTATGGTTCAGTTCTGAGTGATCCATAGCTCGGTGAGCTTCAAAAAGCTTCTCTATACTTTCTTTGATTACTTTTGGTACAATAATAGTAGGAGGTCTCATTCTGTAAAGGGAACGAGTCGCAACATACATAGGTAGTCCTCCTATGTGGTCCATGTGGCCATGAGAGATGAAAAGGAACTGCTGAGAGATGGCACGCTGAGGACACTTGCCAATATCAAAGGCTAAGTTAAGCGAGGGAACTATTATGCACGTCTCATGACCTGCTATTGATAACCCTTCTAGCGAGTATCCTTCAATCTGCAAGCCCCTTTCCCTCTTCTGGCTACTGTTACCCCTCTGATTTGAGTTGATCGATTCAGAATATTTTGTTGTTTTAACCTCCATTTTGCGTAACATTGATGGACTTCAACTCTGGAAGAGATTAGAACAGAGGGGAGGATAAAATAAGACTTTAGAAGGACACTATATTCTTCCTCTTTTAGTTAATGATACAAGTAAAATGTAAATTTTAGTAATGAAAGCCATTCAGTACGAAACATTACAAAGTAAAGGAATCCTTTATATCTATAAGGATTCCAGAATATAAAAAATAGCATCAGTCTCATTAGAAAACTCAGCATTGCGTAACACTTTTAGGACACTATACACTTTCTAACAATTAATATTCTCCCCAGACAAAAATTCACTTCTACAGAATATGTGAGATATTAGTTATCAACTTGTCTAATACACTCATCTTAGCTCAAATGTCCATTAGGGTAGATTAACTTGGGTTTAAGAGGCATTTGAGATAAAATAAATATTAAGATGACTAAAAATTAAACCTGGAATTTATGTAATCAGAATTATTTGGTAAATGACTTAAAATTCAACATTTCCACCCATGTCCCTAATACAATGATAAATAGACTCATAATTCTACTTTCTTAAACTATGTATCAAATCAAAACCAGACAAACAAATTGAAACGGTCAAATGGATTGTGAACAATTATACAAACTTCAACATTTGTTTAATACAATTCTACACATAAAAAATAAATTATTGTGATACTCATCATTAAGCTCAATTAAATATTACTCCTAGTTTTTTACCAATTTACAAGAACAAAAAAATCATGAAGTACCAAACTGCTTGAATAAATAGAATCAATATTAATCATTAGAAAGAGGTGAGGGTAGAGCCTTACAGTATACAGTGACGAGGGACGAAGGAGAAGCTTTGAATGTAAGTTGGTTGCCGCAGGTTGATTTGAGGTGTTTTTCCGGTAAGGATTTCCCAGCGAGGGTAGGTGAGGGTAGAGCCTTACAGTATACATTGACGAGGGACGAAGGAGAAGCTTTGAATGTAAGTTGGTTGCCGCAGGTTGATTTGAGGTGTTTTTTCGGTAAGGATTTCCCAGCGAGAGTATGGGACTAGGGCAGAGGTCTCTAATGCGGAGGATGAAGAGGGGTTTGGGTTTTTGAGGGTAGGTGAGGGTAACATTAGCACCTCAACTCAAGCTTATGGATGAACTCTATCAAATTGCGTAAAACTTTGAAGCTAGCTTAAAACATGAACCTATGATAAAGTTTGTTTACTTTACAGAATATTGAGTCAAAAATGCATTATATTTGAATAAATTACTACTAAAGAGTGCTACTTCTTCAGAAGAGAAAAGGTCAACAGAGCTAAATAACAAACAAATTGATATCATATTTACTATATTCACTCTCGTCTTGCTATTCTTAGTGTCTTGCTTTAGTGCATTAAATACCAAACAAGTAATTGATTGGTTTCTAGACACTTCCCCACATCTATTTACATAGTCCCAATAAGTTCTCAAGAGAGTTCTTATACCATGTCCGAGTTTTTTACCCAAATTTGTAAATTGGAGAATACGACTGGTGTGGCATCAAAAGTGAGTCTGTGCAACTAAGTAAATTAAGTATTGATAGATCAATCAGTCTTTGCCAACATCATACCCTCCAAGTAAAAAAACCACTAAGATCTATGTGGGTTGCATGTGACTGTCTAAAGAAGGAACATAATGTTTGAAACTCCAACACAAAGTGATGGGAAAGGTGTATGCACCCCAAAGTATAATCAAGTCCTAACTCAACCAACTGACGAAAATGACTCAAAACGCGAATTTAAGCTTAAGAGGAAAAAAGGGCAGCCCTGTGTAAGGTTCGGGGGAGGGCAGCAACCCAAGAGGTGTGATGTAGACAGCCTAAACTAATTCAAGCATTAGTGGTTGCTTCTATAGCTCAAACTTGTGACCTATGGATCACACGGAGACAGCTTTAGCGTTGCTCCAAGGAGCAAAGGAAACCATTAAAAAGAAATTACGACCATAAGTTGAAGATATAATACTGAAATGATTGGAGATTAGTGCAACAAATTTCAAAAATCATGTTCTAACTGTGATAGAGAGGAAATCCCAAACATCTTAATGAGCATACTTACTATGAAAATCAAACGATAAGTCCACTACTATAACCAACAAAAATTGAGAGAACTTTGAAGAAACATAATGAATAAAAAATACATGTATGGTTCAACCTTGAAACTGAATCAACCGATAATGCTCTATCCGCTTCCATAATCAAATTCGAGGAAACCTCCCTCGTACAACACTTATAGACATACTCCCTGCAATTACCTCTATCATGACATATTCCTCCATTTCTCCCAATTCCACCACCTAATGAATTTCTCCTCCTCAAAATAGGTACTTGAATTCCCAATAAATGAACCACTCTTCCATCCTTCTCACTATAAACAAGACACATATGAAACAACACCCTTTTCAGGACCTAGCAAGAAAAGCTAAAATTCAAAAATATAATTTACTATGATAGGTTCTAAATTCCAACAATATTTGCCCATCTCTGATGATGCCTATGTTTCTCTGTATAGGTGTCGACTCAAAGAACAAGGGAAGGGAAGGAGAAAAATGAGGTTTCAGCTCGGTTTTAGGTTTGGCGGATTCAAACTCAAAAACATGTGCAGGGAATCGGAGGATAGCATTGAAGCAGTCACAATTACTTGGGTCTTTCATTTCCCAACTTTGGTTTTTACTGTTTGCTTCACTAATTAATTTTCCGATGGGTTTTATTTTTGTCATCGTGTTTCTGTGTTTCACTGTTAATTTCATGCTATGCATTTTTGTTTTCAATTGAAACTATAGGCAAGCAAGATAAAACTCAGAAATACAAACAACTAAGCTCCAAAATCCAGCAAAGTCCAAAGTTAAGACAAAGAGGAGTTAAAGAAGACGTAAAAGAAAGCCAAAATCGAAGAAATCCAAACCCACCATACAAAGAAAGCACCAAATATTGCAACCACCAAGCCAAAATCGAAGAAACCCAAACCCAATACAAAGGAACCATCAATTATTGCAGCATCAAAATGAATTCAAGTGTAAATTATGCTAACCTGGACACAACTATGAAGGAGAAGAGAAGAAGAGGAGAGAGCAGATGGAGATGGCCGATGGTTAACAAGGGGGAGGCGTTAGAATTGATGCAGAAAAGTGAAAGGACAGAAATAGCCTTCAACTTCAATGTTTTTACGGAAATGCACACGCGTTGACGGATAGGCCTGTGTTATTCCCTCTTCTTATATAGTTAGTTAATGAAGCGTCGCAAGAATGAAGAGAATAGAAATTAGGGCTAATAGGTAGTGAAATCGGGTTAATGGGTCTTTATTTTGGTTGGGTTGGATTTTCCTAAATGGGTCGAATAGAATACTAAATAGAGAGTAAAATTTTAATATATTAAAAATATATACACAAGAATAGCTCAAGAAAAAAATTAATGAAGATTTTATTTTAGGTCTCCAAAAATTTGAGGCCTCATTAATAGTGAACTTTTATGAAAAAATATTAAAATTTTGATTAAATTAAAAAATTAAAAAAAATTGTCTTCTCTTTAAATTAGATACTATATTTTAAAATTTAAACATTAACATCTTCATATTATTAAATAAAGTTTTATACAAATATTATTCAACTGATTGCATTGCAAATAGATGATTAATAAAATTATTATTATGAACAAATAAAAATAAAAATAAAAATTCAAGCATATAATAAAAAAAAGCAAGAAAATATTAACATGATGTGGAGATTCGAGATGCCGAATAACAATGATTGATGAACAAGAACCGAAAGAAAATTGAAGAAACTCACAACTATACAAGTATAGGAGTCAACACAATTTTTATTTAACTATAATTCTAATTGATGAAGGACTCAAAGGTTTTGAGTTTTATTTTAATTTTAAAAATAAAAAAGAGTAATTAGATTTTGAATGAATTAGAGTGGGTCAGTAGGTTTTTCATGAACTGTTTTGAATTTAAAACAAAAAAAATTATAAATTTGAGAAAAGAAAAAAATGAAACGTGAAAAAAACAAAAAACAAAAAACGCTAATAATTTTTTTTTTTTTTAAAATTAATAAATTTAAGGGGAGAGTCTCCCTTGTTTTATTCTTGTCTTACTTATGTAAGGGGAGAGTCTCCCTTATTTATGTTTCCTAGTTTCTCTGTATCAAGAGAGTCCTCTTTTTAGGTGCTTATATATTAGGTTTCATCTTTCTAGTATGAGGATAAGTGGACTTTCCTTAGTAGGAAGGACTACTCTGAACCACTATAAGACCGGAGGTAAGGTTTATGTCCTTCTCCTTGTATTCTATTTGTTTTATTTATGCTAATGCCTGGGGTATTGCTAAGCCCCTGACCCCCCCCCCCCCCCCAAGGGTCGTTAAATTAAAAAAAAAATGCACCCTATTGAGGATCGACCTCAGGACGTGGAGTAAGTTAGCATGCAACGAGAGCTAGGAGCATTCTCTTATAAGGGGTGTCCTTTTAACATTTTTAACTTTAGTTTTTTTTTTATATATTTTTTTAAATAGGTATGTTTTGTAAATAATTTCAACGAAGCCGTGTCACGTGACACACCTTAGATATATTTAAATTTGCCCCTGTCTTCAGTCCTACCAAAATACAACTATCTAAGGTGTTTCTTAAGAAAATAACACAAACAATGATATGATTAATGACACTAAAATAATAATAATAATAATAATGAAATCGCGTAAAACAAATATTGCAAATTAACAAGTCATAACGAAAATGATCATAATTTAAAAACACTAAATCATGCTAAAAAGGTTTAATAAATTTTAGTTACATGACTAAATATTAAAGGAAATTAAAATTAGATTATATATTTAATTGTCTAAATCAATGTAAAATTAAAGAACAAATATTCAATATTAAACTAGATAACTAATCTGCGCGAATTCAGCAAAGCATATCACTTTATAGTCATTGAAAGCCCGTTGTGCACTAAAGTTAATGCCAATGATTTGATTCAGTAATTTCCATCAAAATTTAGAAATGCAAACAAAATAACATATAAGTGGTTATTCTACATAATATTACAAGTTAATAGAATATGAATCTCTTATAACACTCAATTCAAAGAGACAAATTAATCAATCTCATCTGGTGTTGAGTGATTTATTTTAATCTTAGCTTCTTTTATATTTTCTCTTTTACAAAATAAAAATGTTATTTTGTTTTTCCATGTCTTTCTACTTTAGTTTATTAGGCTTGAATTTTTTTTTAAATTCTTTTTAGGCTTGAAATTTTACATGCCCATAAATAAGAGATGAATATATCATATTAATAGCAGTGTTGATCTAAGTTAGAGTATATTCTTTAATATGTTCACCTAGTCAATTACACCAATTTTTTTATGCAGCTTTAATTTTAAAAGAAATGGTAACGGACACTTGAGGCATTATAAAATCATATTCAATTTCGAGTATTATTAATTAATTCCAATTGTTGAAATAATTAGAGATTATGAAATCTTGATTCTTGAACAACAAAGATTAAATTGTTTTATGTAGTACAACGTTATATTCAAATAATTTTAAATAAATAACAGTAGTACTATATCAAACAACTTTTTATCCCTTTGAATTTCCACATGTTCACTCTCTTTGTCAGAATTAGAAGTGGATGATAGTAAGCAATCTGCTTATGTCCATCAACAATACTAATATTGAATACAATTTAAATTCAAATTTAAGTTACTACAAGCTATATAATAAAATTCAATCCTCATTAATATACTCTAAAAATAATATTCAAAAATAAGAATAAAGAAAATTAAAAAATTAAAACATAAAAAATTGTCCGTGATTTGAATGTTTCCTTTTGCTTCTCTGTCAAGAATTAATAGTGTATGACAACACTTCAAAAAAAAAAAGATAGATCACTTATGTGCATATTACACAATATAATCGCAATTAATACAAAATAACTTAATGAAATAATCTATTTTAACAACTAATACTCCACCATATACATAGATATAATAAAACCAAAAAAAATTATAAATAAAGACTATTAAGCATAAGAGGAAAACTGCAAGACTGAAAAATTATAGTGACAAATGAATGAAAATTTTGAGGAAATACATTTAAACGTACTAATATTCAGTTTAATTGGAGATTAAAATGATTAACATAAGGATATGAAATACCACGGCAACATACAGTGTCCTTACTCCTTACCTTACTTTTAGATGTAAAGAAATTATTTCCGATAGATCATCTGCCCAAGAAAAAATATATCGAGAATCCAATTAAAATGATTGACATAAGGATATGAAATAACATGGGAAACATACCATGTCCTTACCTTACTTTTGGAGATAAAGAAATTGTTTCCGATAGATCATCTACTCAAAAAAAAAATATATCAAAAAAATAAATAATGAATAAAACATAACAAAATACTATAGAACACTCGATATGAATGGTGAATGTAAAACATGAATGTGTACACAATAACTGCAAATTTGGTGAAGGAACAATAACTAATACAATAATCGATTAAGGAACATTCCGCACACAATATCATATTCTTAAAAAAAAAATTGACTAAATGGTGAATGTAAAACATGGCATGAAAAATGCAAATTTGGTACTGATGACCCCAACATCTCAATTGATATTTGTAGGCGGTAGCAGAACATTAAATGTGTATTTATGGGTAAATGGAAAACGTAGGAGGTGAACGATAATGTAACTGAACATTAATACATATTCATTGTCCATTTAATTGAATAATAATAATGGTTGTGGTGTTTTATTACCTTCAAATTATAAAATCTAAAAGATCATAAAAAAAATGTCGCGTATGATTATTTACGTGAATTCAAGTTTGCGTTGATTGCCTCCTTTTATTATATATTGGACTAAGGGCGGACCTCTAACCTAAAAGTTCTAGTTAAAATAGAGGATCTTTAGATGTCGTACAATTGTCTATTTCCGCTTGTACTTATTTATACGGCTACATATACTGATGGAAATAAGTTAGGTCCAAGATCTATTTTTTCAACTTGATATCAAAGTACGTAGGACCAACCAATTCTTGTTTAACCCAATGTTAGGCCTCCATATTATCTTGTTTATACTCAAGTTGTCAAGTATTGACGTGCAAAAGGTGTTACTAGTCCCATATGATTGGAGAATGGATGACATTTTGTACCCTTAAATGGTCTTGGACATTCCTCACAAGTTGAGGCATATATAGTAAGAAAGTTAAACTCAAAGTTCATTTCTTTATCACCCTTTTCATTTTTCTATTTGGAGACATGTAGGAAATTAAGCGCACAAGTTGAATGCCACATTTTAGTACCGGCGATATGACTAAAAGGACCAACTTGAAAAATTATTTAAAGGAAAAAATAAATATCTAAAAGTATTTGGAATGTATATATTAAACACTTGGGAATAATTTTAGAATGAAAATTTACTTTTGTCAAAAATAACTAACTAAGACAAATCAAATAAAATTGCTAAAAAAAATATTTAATTAATCCAAAAGGTTCCTCATTATGGGATTTAATTAAATTTTAACCTAACAAGAAAATTTAGAGTTAATACAAACAATAATAAGCAAATAATAAAAGGAAGGAAGAAATAATTTCAAACTTGGGCCCTTTGCCCAAATTCAAATTCTTGGGCTTGGCCCAAACCTATCCTAAACTCTAAAAATGTGCTAATGGCATAACATGGGCCTTAGCCCTCCTCCATTTCTGCTGGACCTGTTAAGCAAAGAAAGAATGGGCTTTGGCCCATTTTTATTCTTGAAAATCCCTGTATACATATACTGTTGTATATATGCCGCGTCTTGGATTTTTCTCATGTATATAGGACTGTATACCAAATGTATACCGACTAAATCAGTTTCCGAACACCTGTATTAGTTTTGGGACCTGTATATCAAAATTCTCCATGTATACTAGTGTATACTGTTGTATACAGCAAGTATACAGCCCTTTCTTTGAGCTTTTGGAGAGTTGTATCTCAGTTTCAGAATGTGTTTTGCTTCCATTTTGACCTGTTCCTCAGCTCCATTGCTGGTAATTGAGGGCTGACTTGAGGAAGAAACAACATTGGGCCGTAAATGCGAAATGCAAGGGTGGAATCCGGAAAGGCTCAAACGAGGGGGGTTCATGCAAGAAAAATAAAGCGATAAAGATTAGGATTCTAATCATGAAAAAGCTTGGATCAAATCACATGATTTCCATAAAAAAAAAAAAAGCTATGAAAACTTTAACAATAATGAGAATAACTTCAAACCCACAGTGATATGAATGAGTCCCAAACCAAACACATGTTAACTCCTAATAATCATTATCTAAGTGAATACTAGAGAATAAGTAACGATCATACTTATGATCCCAAACATATTAAAGAAATAACCTCACTTTGGCAAGCTTAATCCATAATAAGAACCATACAAATAAGAGCAAATATTGCACCATGCTAGACGTTAACAAAGGATTAAAAGAAGAATCTTAAACAACACATACTTAAACTAAAATTACCCAAAGGAACTACTTTTGATACTCAATGATAGAGTATGAGATCAACCTTTCAAGGTTTTGTATAACTATAACGGAAACACTCATCAACTTTCAAAAACAAAGGAAGAATATAGAGCATTTTTAACTCCATAAGAAACAAACAGCAGCCTAGTTGATCATGTCGAAATCCATTCATCATTTATTGATCATAAAGACATGTTGAGATAACTACTCCAATATTCCAAGATTTGACACTTATCACATTCGACAAGAATCAGGACTAAGGAAGCTATAAAAAATTATTAAGATACCAACAGTAGACAAAAAGGAAGAACATTTCCAGCTAAAAATCATCAACATAACATATGAAAATCCAATAATCCTAAGAACACCTAGCTAAGAATTGATAAAGGAAGCTAAAAAAACATAATATAAAGCCGAGAAGAGTTCACCATTTTCCGGGCAGCGACACTGGACGAAACGAGCTAGCTTCCACCAACACCACGACTAAGCGACGAACTCTAACAAAACAAAACGACTCGAGACAACCTAAGAATAAAAATGTTTTTAGATCAAGAATTCTGACGCCTAAAAAAGATCCCTCAAGGAAGTTATTTATAGATGACAATCGGGTTGATTTTAGGGGGAAAACGGGTGAAGGATTTCGAAATTCAAATTCAATAACCACTTCAGGATATAAGGTTGAAAGCTGTCCATTGTACTAATTACCAACGGAATTGAAAGGAGAGTCGTCCGATTATGAATGAAGGACGATTGAGGCGCGAGATCGAGACACCTGGATGATTCTCGAATGGATAAGAACAGCGAGAGGGACGTGCGAGCTGCTGCTCGGGTCGCGGACGTGGGTTTCGTTTGGTCGCTGGCTTTTTCTGGAGGAAGAAGAAGAGACGTACAGGGGGATGGGTCGGTTTGGAGTTGCTGATGTATTTATTGTATTTTATGAAGAAAGGAGATGGGCTGGTTTGGTGTTGAACTGCTGGAAATTGCAAAAATAGAAAGTTCAAAATTTGGTTTGTCCCAAATGGGTTTAGTTTAGGGAATCCGACTAAAGTTTAAATAGGACGAACTGATATAATCGCTTCTTAATTTTAACGAAATAAAATAATTAATATAATTGTAAATTAATTAACTCAAAAAAATATAAACTATTATAAATAATTAACCAAATATTCAAATAAATAAAACTTTTTGAGATGATTTTCGAATATTTATAATATACTAATTATATAAAACATACATATTGTTTTAAAATTGTAAAAAATGAAAAAAACTATTTAAAATAACTTGAAAAATATTTTGAATGTTATAAAATTAATTATTTCAAATCGTTCAAAATTGAAAAAACTCGATGATTAATATGTATTGTAGAGGTCCAAAATTGAGTGTCAACAGTAGTACTTACACAAAATTTAATACTTGCATAATTTGAGTTAATAACTTTGATGGCCACTCAACTATCAATTGTATTCACAGAAAGTCACTCAACTTTCATTTTCAACTCAAAAGTCACTCAACTATAACTTCTTTGCACAGAAAGTCACTTAACCTATATAATTGTTTTTTTCATTAAAATTTAGTGGCATGAAATTTTAATTATTAACCAAAACTTTAAGAACCAAATATATATCCATTTAAACCATTTAATTAATGACCTGCCCCGTTTAACCCGACCCGCTAAAAATTTAATATTGAACATTTTATTTTACCATTAATTCCCTAAATCATTCTCTTGTCCATTATTTCAATAGATTTTCACTTTTATATGTCAATATATCAAGAAAAAAACAATTAATTTTTTAAATATATTTGATCCTTAGCTTAAATATTTAATCCTCAAATTATTTTTTAGAGACTAAATATCAATTAATATGAATATTATAGTAGCGATTCGAAATATGCAATTTTTATTCCATTTTCTCTTTCTTATTCTCCATATATAGTTCTTGGGAAGTATATTAAAATTGGAGGGCCAAATAAATACAAAAAATGATATTCGAGTTATACTATTGACTTATACTCCCAAATAATAACAAAGAAATGTCTGTGTGATGAAACATCAGAATAAAGGAATGTTTTTATTACTATTATTTTCTTTGTCAAACGGCATAGGGAAAGA
>JAJOOR010011868.1:0-18188 GCA_036250505.1 Solanum acaule | reverse complement strand
CTTATTTCATTACATGTTTCGTGATTTTTATATGATTATGAGAGCATGAGGGTGTAAAATGAGAAGTTTAATTAAGTTAATGAAGGAGTCTACAAGTAATAATGTATCCATTTTTTAAAATCTTTTTTTCCTTTTAAATAAACTAAAAAGGGAAAAAATATCATGTGAAATGAAAGGGTTAAAGGTAATTAAACTATAACGAATAAAGCATTTTGCAGCAATAATATATATATATATATATATATGTCGCAATATTTTATTTAGCGGCAATAATAAATATGGGTACTTATAACAAATACTCTATACAAATATTGCTAAAAGCTTTAATGACTCTAGATAGAATGTCATTAACTCAATTGCCGCTAAATATTTCGCTAAAAGAAAAATTTATTGTCATTAAATGTCTCTTTTGTTGTTGTTCCAGTATTATCTTTAAATTAAAGTACAAATTTCATATATATATTTTAAGAAAACTTACCTATAGTATCCTAAAGGTAGAGAAGGATCATGATTTTAAATTTATGAGTTCTAAATTCTAAAACATAATAACAAGTAGCTAGATTCAAAATAAATTATTTATACATATTAAATGAATTTCTTAATACAAATATAATAATTGAGCCAAAGCTACAAAAATTTTTTGAACCCATAACTATAATGCTAGATTCGCCTTTGACTTTAGGTGACCTCATAGTTAAAAAAAAAAGTATATTGACGATGTATATAACTTAAGTTCAAATGAAATAAAGGATGTGACGACACAATTACTTACCTCATTCACCAAATCCATTATACTAGAGCCAAGAAAATTGAGAGAATCCCAGCCTGAAAATGGTGAAATTAGCACCATCATTCCTCCTTGAACAATCTCCTCAACTCTTGCATTAAAGAACATTTCCATGTCCTTTTCAAATTGAGAAACATAAGCATTCACTATTTCAACATTTGATGCACCAGCATAGTGAATCAATCCCTTATTCCATGCTGGGGAATTTGTATCTAACAACTCTTTTGGAATCTTAGATAACCAATGTATAGCACAAGAACAATGAGCAAAATGTATCGATCATGATGGAAATAATCTACCATGGAAAGATCCTGGAACTCTAGATGCATAGTAGGATCGATCAACAGGTAGTGAACGAAAAAGGGTGTTGAAATCATTAGTGACATGATCATTGAAAAATACTTGAAATTCAAGATTGTTATCATGGTACTTGTCCTGTACAACTTGTACAACATGTTGCATTGAAGTGAAAGTGTTTGGTCCAATTGAACATCCCAAATCTGTAATATGAAATTTATTTGAAGAAGATAATATGCCTTTGATGTCAAGATTTTTAATAATTGCTTCTTTCATCATCTCCTTTGCACCATCTAATATTTCTCTCTACAAAACACACATATATATCTTCATAAGTCATAACATATATGAACATATACATTTGACCAAGAATTTTTATCATATGCATAACTAATTCTCTACCTCTAGAGGTCGATTTTCACTATCAATCGCGATCTCCTATTTGAGGTATGAAAAAAAAAGAAGCCCAACCTCCTCAAATCATTTTTCTAGATCAATTTTCATTATTTATTTTTTAAAGTAGTGCATTAGACAATAATTACGACTTCTAATTAACTAAGGTCAACATGCATGTTTTGAATATTTCAACTTGACTTGATTTGACATATATACATACGTCGATAAGAGATGTATGAACTCTTGATAATAATCCCTTAAGACCGCTTGGATCCCACTAGTGAATTGATTATAAGTTGAATAAATAATCTATATTAGATCTCACTAAATCGCCCTATTTATCCTCCTAAGGAACCTAACAACCCAAACATGTACAATAACGTAATTATCAGAAGACACGCTCTACCACTAAGATAATAACCCGTTGAGCAAGCCTCTAAGTTAATAGATTGAGATTCAAAAATGGTGTAAGAGATATACCTGTATTTGGGAGTTTCTCGAGTAGCTGTAAACAGCATCGCCACTATTCATAGGGAAAAATGTTGACATTTTGACTATTTGTCTTCTTTTTTTTCCCCTCAATTTTTCTTCTTCTAATAATAGCCTTCTTCTTCTAATATCTATAGGATACGTAATGATACAAAAAGGAGTGTCGGTTCAAAACTTATCTAATGAAGTGATGGCTGGTGACTTTTCAAAACTTATCTAATACATGTTATTTTTTTGTTACAATTTATGTGACATAATTAAAATTGAGAAAATACATAAAAACTTCCTTAAATTTGGTAAAATTTTTTTACTTTAGTACTTTAATTATACGGATGTTTATTTACCCCCTAATTTAATACCCCCTTAATGATGATCTGGCATAAAGAAAATAGTCAAGCGCGTCTTTTCTTTTGATTAAAAAATTGGCCCCACTAATATATGTATTATATAATTAAAAAAAAATAAAAATCACCCACAAATCTTCTCCAAACCCACCCACCCCCAATCCCTTTTTTCTTCTTCTGCATGCAAAACCCCCCAGCCCTTTTCACTTATTTTGAACCCCTTATCTCGCCCCCTTTCTCCTTTTTCGAACACCCCCATTGTACCCTACCTCACATGTATCTTAATCCTCAACTCTTTTTTTTTGTTTTCAGATCTACTAAAGAGAGAAAAATCATTAAACTTCGTTCCGATCAAACTTGAGATTTCTGTCAAACAAAAGAAAATTTCATTAACACAGTTTTATGATTTAAAAAAGTATGATTGTTGTATGTCATGAAAATATAAGGGTTTTAGAAGATGGAATATTGAAAAGGATTGTTTTTTTTTTTTACTAAAGGGTCGAATTCATCTACATTTTCAGTTGATTTATTTGTCCTCAAATACCAAAGAGAGCAATAAATTGGTAAAAAATTCAATGTAGGTCCATATTTGTTGCAATGTCACATCAATGGATATTGATAGAAAATGTATGAGAATTTTCTCAAAAGAAATTGGTGAAAATGTTAGAAGATATTGAAGTTGAAAATAGAGAAGTCATTAGTGAAAATTAATGATAATCAAGCAAGAACTGAGAGAAAATACTAATGGAGGTGGAAGGTAGTGCATCCATTGGAGAGAAGGGAAATAAAATTAAATTTTAAAAATTGATTTCTGACATGGGAGAGAGAAGAAGAAGGGAAGGAAAAAAAACAAATTTTTAAAACTGATTTCCAACATAGTTCTGACGTGGCAATGATGTGGCGTTGATATGGCATGACTTGGCGCGCGGGTAATATACTTGTCATTGTGAGACTGGTTTTGTATTCTTAGGGTGGTATTTATTCACTTTAAATGAGATTAGAGGGGTAAATAAACATCTGTATAGTTAAAGTACTAAATTAAATTTTCCTGCCAAGTTCAAGGGGTTTTTATGTATTTTCCCATTAAAATTTGGAAAATTTGGAGAATCATTTAAGAAATTATAATTTTTTTTAAAATTATACAATACGTATTATATTATTAGTACAATAAATAGACAGTCAGTAAGAAATAATACTGAAATAATTAATTTCTGCATGTGGTTTTTTTGGTTTTTTTGTATGATCTGGCAGTTAGGAATTTAGTATAATGATTTAAAAAAAAAAGAGATTAGATGAAATACTGTTTTTGGAAAATAACTAATTTTACGGAATTTTAAATTTCATAGATCATGGACGTCCGTTACGACCTTATTAATGGCGTGAGTTGGTCTCGAGGGGCAAACAAACACATTTTCAGGTTCAAACGAGCCCCATAGCGGGAAAAATCAAATTAATTGATTTTCGTGTGTATTAGTCCATGAATTTGGCATCTTTGGACACCAAATTTTTTTTTTCTGAAAAAACTATATGAGGACCTCCATAATGAATAAGGGAAGCAATACGTATAATCCCGCCATTTTTTACGCATATTTTTGCATTTACGAGCCAACTTTTAGAAATTATCCAACTTTCACCATTTTTCGTGTGTATTATAGCCTATGGATCTGGCGCCTTTGGGCACCCAAAGTTTTTTCTATATGAGGACCTCCGTAGTGAGTTGGGGAAGCATTACGCATAGTCCCGCCATTTTTTTCACGCATACTTTCGCATTTACGAGTCAAGTTTTTAGAATTACCTAACGTTCGTCGTTTTTCGTGTATATAAGCTCATGGATCTGGCGTCTTTGGCCACTGAAATTTTTTTCTGAAAAAACTATATGAGGATCTCCGTAATGAGTTGGAGAAGCATTACGTATAGTTTTGTCATTTTTCACGCATATTTTCACATTTACGAGCCAATTTTTAGGAATTACCCGACTTTCACCATTTTTCGTGTGTAAAGCCCATGAATCTGGCGCCTTTGGGGCACCCAAATTTTTTTTCTGAAAAAACTATGAGGACCTCTGTAATGAGTTGTGGAAGCTTTATGTATAGTCTCTCCATTTTTTTCATGCATATTTTCACATTTACGAGCCAACTTTTAGAAATTCCCCGACTTTCACCATTTTTCATGTATATTAACCCATGAATTATGCAACAATTTTTTTCTCAAAAACCTATATGATATTTCATAATCGAGCTAGAAAAATACTAAGTGAATGTATCCTAATGAAATAACACATGGTTTAATTTAGTATAGCATTGATTCCCGACGAGACTTCATGATTAATGGCTATTTGAAAAATAATTATTTGTAAATTTTATCTATTTCATAATGATGATATATGACCCGTCATTTAAGACGTTTAGTTGAACTCAAAATTAGGGTTGTTCATGGTTATAGTTAAAAAATCAAACTGAATAGCAATTCGAATCAATCCGATTAAAAAACCGATATTTGATTTGATATGATTAGGTTTGATTTTACATTTTGAAAAACCGATACTATTTGATTTGGTTTTAGTTTTACTAAAAATTAACTGCAAAAATAACCAAACCGAACCAATAAATTAGATATATAAATTTTATAATTATTTATATATTATTCATAAATAAAATATAAATATTTTGTTAAATTTCAAGTAACTTAAGTTGTTAACTTTACCATTTTCTCGAGCCCAACACGTAAATTTTAGTCCATCTATTACAATCATAAATCCAAGTTCATCAAAATTCATTACTTTAGTCTTTACCTACCATACCTTTCATAAGATAGTTACAACTTCTCTTAATTGAATCACTTTGTTCGTGTAATAATAACTTTAGTATTGTTTAATTGCTTAATTGATTGAACCAACAATAGCTTTTCAGTGGATTATTCTTGTATTAGGTGTTTGTGTCTATCAAGATATGTATGTTCTAAAAAAATTATTACTTTCAAACTGAAAAAACCAAGAAAACCGAACCAAACCGTCAATAACCAAACCGACGGTTATTTTTTTCGTTTGATTTGGTTTGATTTTAGAAATTTAAAAAACCGATTAGATTGATTTGGTTTTGGTTTTAACCAATAACCAATTCAAACCGAACCACGAACACCCCTACTCAAAATAATCTTAATACTAATGTTATCTGTTTTCAAATCAAGTTTACACGATTTTCCTCAAAAGATCTTTTGATATTAAAATAAACTTATACACCTTATCAGTAGCTTCTTATTTTTATCAAATTTTAAGCCTAACATTATGCCTTTCTTTCATCCCTAAATATACCATTCACATATATCCAACTTGTCTTAACTAGCAAATTTGTCTTTTAATGTGATACATATATCTTCTAATGAAATAAATTATTAGAAAGTTTATTTGTCTTTTTGCTACTTATTTACAACTATATATATATAAGTTTAATTAATTAGAACTTCAAATCTGTTAACATTCGAAAAAAAATAGAAATAGGAAAAATAAATTTTAAAAAATGCCAGAATCTTTACCTATGAATGGTGGTAATGGTGTTTACAGCTACAGCAAAAACTCCCAATTGCAGGTACTTAGAATTTAATATTTATTGAAATTTTAATATTTGTTGAATTTTAGTGATTTATAACATAAATATGTAAGAATTATTATTTATTTACTATTAATTATTTCTTACTTATGGCCCAAGTTTACTTGGAATCAAAGTATTACCATAAATAATATTTAATAAGGAATAGATCTCGTCCGTACATTGGTTACTTGATAGACGTACCAGATTAAGTTATAACCTCTATAAATTGGTCCTCCCTCCACCCATTAGGTTTACCACATATTCTCTACATAAATTCCATCGCTGACGGTTGTGGTAACAAAAAGTTAGGGCAAGGAGGTAGAAACCAATTTATGACTAATGCTTCCCCTTCTCTTTGTGATGATGTCTTCCGCATCAGGTATGTGCCTCTAACATTCTCTATGTAAGATTATCATGTTCAAAATCCTGAAAGTATTTAATCTTACATGTGGCATCAGAGCCTAGATTGTTTGAACGGATAATCTTCGTATATAAAATAAATAAAAATTATGTATTCGTCGTATCTTAGTGCTTGATTGCATGTATTGGTGACGGAACTTCCCAGAGATTCTTTATAGAAATTATTGTCATATGTATCAAAGATCTACTGATTTATTGAAATAATGGAAAATCATTAATTATTAATTATGTATGAAACAAATATTTTCATAAGACTAGTATTATTATTAAAATATGTTTGAAGTAGATCTCTTTCCTCCGACCCATTATAATTTATAGGGAAAGCAAAAGTTGCACTGTCCAATATTAGTCCATAACTGATTTAGCTAGTTTCTCTGGAAAACTCGCAAGTTAATTTAATGTAATGGTTATGTTTTGTTTTAGATTGTGCAATAAATTAAAGTGATCGTTATACTAAACAATAAATATTATGTGTGTACTTTGTGCAAAATAGTTTGTTAGTCGCCAAAGTGGTCAAACTAAAGAAATTAACGTTTACACATATCATGTTTATGATCACTTGATGCATGTATTATGTTTCTATAGTTTGTTAGTCACCAAAGTGGCCAAACTAAAATGTTTAAAATTATTCACATGCACAAATTTTTATGAGATTATGTATGCATTTGTATTCATATAGCATGTTAGTCACCAAAGTGGCTAAACTAGTATGGTTAAGAAGAATATGCATTCATAAAACTGTCAGTTATCTATGAAGGTTAATTAAATGCCTATATATTGAAAAAATAAATAGATAAATTGACTTTCACTATTGCTAGAACTTAAGAATTTACCCAATGGTGAATCAATCATTCTACGAATAGTGAAAATTATGAGGTAAATTAATCTTTTTAGTCAAACCTATATTGTATATCCAAAGATGTCATATATGTTTGATTAAAAATATTCAATTACCTATTAAAGATAAAATTGGCATTTAAATTATGATAATGTGTCGTAATATCTACCCAAAGGAGAATTACGATATATTTTTTATCGCTTTACTGAATTCACATTATTTTCTGATTTGTGAGCATGTATATCTATTTTGCAGTTATTCCTCTTCATTTGCATGCTTCGTCTGTTACTATATTCAATGGATTAAACATCTCTGAATGGCATGAACAAGTACAGTTCCACTTAGGTGTAATGGATCTTGACTTGGCTCTGCTGAATGACAAACCTACTGCAATTACTGATAAGAGCAGTGAGGATGATAAGTCTTTTCATAAATCATGGAAACACTCTAACAGATTAAGCCTTATGTTCATGTGAATG
Source organism: Solanum acaule (assembly GCA_036250505.1). Taxonomy (NCBI): domain Eukaryota; kingdom Viridiplantae; phylum Streptophyta; class Magnoliopsida; order Solanales; family Solanaceae; genus Solanum; species Solanum acaule. Next base: position 10,551 of record JAJOOR010011868.1, on the reverse strand, counting down.
ACTGTTGCTAACAACATTAAGAGTACTATTCCACAAACAGAAAGTGCCAGGGAATACCTGAAGTTTGTGAAAGAACGTTTTCGTTCTGCTGATAAGTCTCTCGCTGGTATACTAATGGCTGAACTCACGACCATGAAGTTTGATAGGTCGCGTAGTATGCAAAATCATATCATCGAGATGACTAACATTGCATCAAGACTTAGGACCTTGGGGATGAAAGTGGATGACACCTTCTTGGTTCAGTTCATTTTGAACTCATTGCCTCTTGAGTATGGACCATTCCAAATTAACTATAACACTATTAAGGATAAGTGGGATGTTAGTGAATTGTCCAATATGCTTACTCAAGAGGAGTCAAGACTTAAGAAACAAGGAGGTCATTCCGTTAACCTCATAGGTCAAGGAGTTGGTAAAGGACTTAAAGTGAAGGCCAACAAGTTTAAGAAAAATAAAGCACCTGCTAAAGTTCCACAGGATGCTCATAAGGAACTCAAGGCTGATGTGTGTCGTTTTTGTAAAAATGAAGGACACTCTCAGAAAGATTGCCTGAAACGTAAAGCTTGGTTTGAAAAGAAAGGTACATTTAGTGCTTTTGTATGTTTCGAATCAAATTTAGTAGAAGTTCCTAATAATACTTGGTGGCTTGATTCTGGTGCAACTACTTATGTATCCACTATGTATTAAAAATGTTAAGTTAGTTGAACCTTGTGAATCCATGCTTCATTTGTTGAGACATATATCAAATAACTAATATGTAGGATTTAGTTATGTCAAGATTAGTTATCATAGTATTGTTTCTAAGGAGTTATTTGTTTACAAAAATACCATCTATCTTATTTAGTGGAAAAAAGATTTGAGGGTCATCAGAGTGTTTTTATAAATTTGAATTATTTTATTTTCGAATAACTAATTTCGGTATTATTATTCAAACCTCTGATAGGAATAACTTATTCTAGTACCTTTTTTTTTAAAAAAAAACTGGATAACTAATATTAGTAGCAAAGAAGCTTAAGTAATATTACAAAATAAGGGAATAGTACAAATTCCGGTATATATTGTAGCATTGGTTGTTATCAAATTACTATTATGAGTCAAAATTTCCCTTGTAAATGCAGTTCCTAGTATATTTGTCTAAATTGCCTCATTTGTAAACATCGGAGGAATTTACAAAATTCTTATGCGATCAAATAATTGCTTCTTGACCCCCTTCCTTGACTAAGAGGTCAGTTACATTGTTCAGCTCTCTATAGGAATGCGAGAGTTTTGAATCTCCCAATTGTTGTCGATGATTAGTAACAAAAAAAGGGATAACAAGACTATTTTTTATCCTAGGACTATCTGTGCTTGTCTCGCATACCAAACGACCCGTAAAATGAAATAGTCACATACTTAAATAGGATAAACAAACAAAGGAGCCAAAAACTTAACATATTATACATGGATTTAGGAAAATCATATGATTATATGTATCATTAAGAGACTTCCAATTTCTTTTTTTGTTATTGTGAAATTGAAGCATTTTACTTTTCATTTCTACTTTGCAGAAAGAAGGCTCAGATGTTATGATGGGAAAGATTAAGGATGCAATTATTGAAAAAATGGATATCAAAAGACTATCATCTAATAATTCAAATATTGCATCATTTCATATTGTAGACTTTGGATGTTCGATTGGACCAATACTTTTTTAGCAATGCAACATATTATCGAAGCAATAACACATAAACACCAAACTCAACATAAACACAATCAAATTAGTCCTGAATTTCAAGTATTCTTCAATGATCATGTCACAAATGACTTCAATACTCTATTTAAAGCCCGACCTCTTGAAAGGCGATATTTCGCGTCAGGAGGTCCCGGCTCTTTCTATGGACATTTGTTCCCCTCAAATTCAATCCATTTCGCGTTCTCATCTTATTCACTCCAATGGCTATCTAAGACGCCAAAGGAGTTGATGGATGAGAAATCACGCTCGTGGAATAAGGGGAAAATTCATTATATAGGTGCCTCAGAGGATGTAACAAGTGTCTATATCACGCAATTTGAGAAGGACATGGAAATGTTCTTGAATGCAAGAGCTAAAGAGATTGTGGAAAATGGAATGATTGTGATGATTTTACCAGGAATTCATAGTGAATTGGATCATTCACAAGTTGCTGCTGGTTTTAATGTCCTCAAGTTCTTTGAATCTAGTCTTATTGATATGATCAATGAGGTAAGTCAATGGACTATCTACTTTTTATTTGTTATAACAGTAAAGTTATATATAAAAATATTTTTTATACATATATTAAAGTAACTTATCTTTGTGTGCATTCCTAAGAAAATAGAAATGATTGGAAGGCCAAATTTCTAGCATCGTTCAAGACTTATTATTTCTTTTGTCCCATTTTAAGTGTCCTTTTAGCCCTCAAGAATATGTCTTTAGAGAATGAAGGCAAAATTTTATTTTGTTTTATTAATTAAAGAGGTCAAAAGTGATAAACAATACTCACGTTTTTCATTATACTATCATTTACTAATCAAGAAATAAATAAGGGTAGTTCATTCTGTTTAATGTTTTCTTAATGAGTGTTTATAAACCTTAGACAACACTTAAAATGGGATAGAGAGAGTATTAGCTTATTAAAAAAAAAAATTAATTTATATGATACATTTTCTTTTTTTAGGCAATTCCAAAAAAAACGGTCACACTTCTATATTTAGGAATAATTCTAACTTAAAAATTTATTCTTAATAAGATGTTTATATATAGGGCCACACAAATTTTTAAGGTTAATTTATTATAGACCACAAGTTTTATTTTTTTTTAAAAAAAACTTCTTAAATCATGTGGACAATTGAATAATATTACATAAATTGAGACAGATGGAATAACTTTTTTTTCCCCTCTAAAGTTAGTATTGTTACATAAATTGGAATTGAACATTCTTTCATTTGCATTAATGTAGGGAATTTTTGAAGAAGGTTTAGTGGACTCATTCAATGTGCCATTATATGTAGCCTCTCCTAAAGACATGACTAAAGTAATAAATAAAAGTGGCTATTTTAGCATAGAGAAAATGGAAATAATAGAATCCCAACCAATTTTGGTTGAGGCTGATGCAAAGAGTTTAATAATTCACTTAAGGGCTACTTTAGAAGGAATATTCACTAAACACTTTGGAATTAAAATTGTTGATGAAATGTTTGCAAGGACTATGAACAAATGTGAAGAAATTTCATCATGGATGAAAGTTGAGTACAAGAAAGCAAGCCAATTGTTTTTTGTTTTGAAACGTAAAATAATTTAGCCTACTCCTCCCGCTCCCAACAGATGAGACCGTCCTTCTATGTCATCCAGATTTGGGTCGTAAATAAAGCGCTCATATCATTCCTAGTTTGGGTCGTGACATATATATGTCATTGGATGATTATATTATTTTATTGTGAGATTTGAAATTATATTATGATGTGGCAAATTAAATGAACATAGAATTTTTAAATTATGTTTTAGAAAAAGAGTATTGAAATATCAAGTAAAATGTCTATTTATTTATTGGCAGAATTAAAATGTCTATTGATCAACTTAAAGAGTCATCTATGCATTTTGCTAATATCTAATGATGTATTATTGATGTGTATGTGTAAGTTCACTATCAATAAATATATTTTAATATTTGTTGGTAGAATTTTGTAAATTAAATAGTCTCATTAATGTTACAAGTCGCAATCGTAATCATGTGAAAAATTGTACCATTCATTTTAATTAATTAATTATTAATAGAAATAAGTTATTTCAAATAATGTTAGAAGTTTGCTCCTAAAATACATGTAGCCACTCAAAAAAATAAATCAGAAAATACACAATACTTTGTTGCTATTGATGGTAGTATATATTTAATTATTATAAATTATAATATGGTAGTACGTAGTGTAACTTACATTATGCATCCTATTAATTATTAGTGTAGTATTTTATAAAATTATGAGTCAGAATCTTATTTCTCGAAAGAGAAGAAAGGAACATGTTTTTGTGTAAGTTTTGGACAATTAAAAGCATTTATATTATAAAAAGCTTTTTTTTTCAATAATTGTTTACCTAAGTATTAAAAGATCAGCTTGACAATTATAATATGAGATTCCTAAGTTCGACATGCTCACGTTTTGAAAGATATTTCTCAAGTTATATTCTATCACACTTGTATATTTTATGTTTTTTCTATTCTTTGCCTTCTAGGTTTGTTTTGGACTTTTTTTTTTTTGAAAAAAAAGAAGTCAAATGTATAACCAAACAATAGTTATTTAAAATAAAATAAAAATTGGACAAATTACACGACAGGAAAAATAATAATTTGGATACAAACATCAATCAATCAATTTTATAAAGAGATAATAGAGAGAAAATGGTCCCTATAGGTAAAACACACATCAAAAAAATGAGGAAGAAAATGACTAGATGTTTTTTCCGCCACATTTATTGATAAAAAAAAATGGTCATTAATAATGACAGAATGTCTATATTTGAATTTGAATGGATAATTTGATTTTTAAAATATTAAATTTTGAAGAAAAAAAGAAGAAGAAATAATAAAAATAATTAAAAATAAGATATAAAATGCCATATGGAATATGCTTATTTGCCCTTCTTTGTAGTTTCTACACTACTATTTTGTTTAGATGGTTGTTAAGTATTGTTTTATGTCTTATTAAATTGTATTGTATCGTATTATATTGTTTTAATGAGTATAATATTTAGATAGATTGTATTGTTCTCTGGTGTTACATAATGTCATATATTCATAATTTGGATAATAAGTCATTAAGAAATTGCAGGGTATATGGTAGAACTACGGTGAAAATGTAGAGTTAATAATAATAAAAAAATTATTAAAAAATAAGTAAAGACAAAATGAGAAGAAAATATTAAGGTAATTGTAGACATTAAAATTTTGTGGGACTCTACAAGACATGTTCAATTCGAATTGGGACTCTAGAAGGTGTTCAATTTCAATTAGAATTCTTGGAGGCTACTTAACCCTAAACCCTAGTTCATGCCTATATAAAGGATAATATATTCCCTTGAAAAGACATCTCGAATATCTCAAATATTCAACAAACTCATGAAATATTCATAAAGAGATCAAATCCAAATAATCTTAATTTGAGAAATACGCCACTAACGACCCTCGAATTATGTAGATCAAGTCCAAATCATCTTAGTTTGAGAAATATGTCACTAACGGCCCTCAAATTATGTAGATCAAGTCCAAATCATTCTAATTTGAGAAATACGCCACTAACTGGCCTCAAATTAGGTAGATCAAGTCCAAATCATCCTAAGTCGAGAAATACGTCACAAACGGCCCTCGAATTATGGATAAATATCTTATGAGAGAAGAATCAAGGGATCAACAAAATTGTACCGGCAATCTTGATGAATAAAATCACGTTTCTTCATATTTTATTTGTGATTACAATTTATTTTATGTCACTTTAAAATTTATTGCAAACAGTAACACGCGATCGTTACACAAAATGTATTTTTTTCATCATTATCTAACAATGAATTTAAATGATACGATATAATAAAATTTAAATAAAAATCAAAATAATTTTAATTTCAATTTTCCACGTGACGTGATATGTTTAAGGCCACACAATTAATGACACTTCGGTAAAATTGACATTAGAATCACAAGATTGAATTTTTTTATATTTTAAAACTTGATACCGAGTCAAATTAGACCTTTTTTTTTTTTAAACGGAGGAGTAGGATACTATATCAAAATTAATTATCATATTTTTTATAAAAGAAAAGCAACAAAAACCTAAGCCGCCAAACCTGCCGAGTTTCTCCTCTCCTAGCTGCTTTAAGAATTTGTGATTTAACGACCCTTTTCTCTTCTCCCAATTGGGTTTTTGACACCATTAACAGAATTTCAAGAAATAGTGTAAATTGCCCAGAAAAGATTTGGTTTCAGACGGCAGTTTTGAACCTGAAAAATCCGATTTTGAATCAGGTATGCCAAATGGGTTTTTTTTAAAATTTGTTTTTGATCATGAAATGAATGATATTTATAAGAAATGTTGCGTTTTTGTTTATGTATTTCTGTTTTTTTTTAAAATTTTGCATGCTTATGTTCAGCTATAATGGGATTTTGGGTTCTTTTTATAAGTCTTGTAAATGATTGTGAATTGAGTTTTTATGAGATTTTGGGATTCTAATATGCGTTATATTCAGCTAATGGAATTTGGGGTTCTTTCTATAATGTTACAGAACAATGTGATGAAGGTTTTATGGTCTTTTGGGAGCAATACTATTGATGTTGCTTTAGTTTTGGGAGAAATGTTATATATATTGTTGATTTTGAGATTCTTGTATTCGTTAAATTGTTGATCTTATTGTAAAGTTTTAAACTTTGATGATACTACATTTCAGTATCACATAAAAATCTTATTTTTTTGTACTTATTACTAATGTATAGTGTGGATTTGTTATCAATACTATGACTGAGTTTACTGTAGGAAGATTTCCATATGGAAGGTGTATGTGAAAGCTCGTCTAATGTATACGTTAAATCAGCTTCTTATTTACCGTGTACTGTCAAATACGGTTGTTTAAAGTTATGTGGGACGTTGGAGTATTGTTTCTATAAATGGGAGGTCTAGTGTGTTGTTTTATTATGCTTGTGTTTGAAGTAGGCTCATTTTTTTGCTGGATTGTGCAGGATTGCTTGATTGTTGGAGTATATTTTCAGCAGGGGGAGCTAATTAGCTAAGTTAATTGGCTCTCTCTGCTTTTTGCAAAACCCGAGTCACTTCATTCGTCGAAAGAACTTTATTGTCATTTATATTCATTTTTTGGAGGTTCCTTAGCTGATTTATTATGGCAACATTGTCACATTTTTGTGGGGTTAAAACTCCCTACCCTTCTGTACTCAAAAGAAGCGTGCATTTCCCACAACTTGATTTTGTGGGTACTGTCCCCTTTGTTTCTGCGCCAAGTAAATCTGTGAAGGCTTCTTGTTGTGAAAGAGTGCAGAGACTGGTATGTAAAGCACAAGCAGCTGATGTTAATCCTAAAGAGACCAAGAATGAATCTTTTGGTGAGGTTCCTGATGAATTAACCTGTGTTATGAAGTTTGGTGGTTCATCAGTAGCCTCAGCCGAAAGAATGAGAGAAGTAGCTGATCTTATTCTTAGCTTTCCAGAAGAGAGACCTGTTATTGTTCTCTCTGCAATGGGAAAGACAACAAACAACCTTTTGCTGGTACTGTTTCAAAACCATTTTAAAGGAGCTTTGAGTATTTACAGTGCGTCTTATTTATATGCATACATGTATTTCAGGCTGGTGAAAAGGCTCAGAGTTGTGGTGTTTCCAATGTTTCTGATCTGCAAGAGCTGGCTTTTATAAAGGAGCTCCATCTTAGGTGAAGATGAGAGCCTCTATTGCGAACGTTATTTTGTTTCCAAGATCATTATTCATCTATTTGATCTATTCTAATTCCTCATTTTTATGTCCCTCACACAGGACAATAGACGAACTTGGAGTAGAGAGTTCTACCATTTCAAGTGAGTAATTAGTTGGAGCTCCAGTGTCATGTTTGTTTTGTTCCCCTTTGGAAAAAAAGAAGTGTTGGGTAACACTTGATTTTCCAAGGTTCTCGCATTTTGTTGCCCTTGTAAATGTTAGGAGCGACATGGACTTTGAGAATTCATATGCTGATCCCAACTTACTTGGGATTGAGGTGTAGTTGTTTGTAAATGTTAGAATGCTAAATTCTTCTGAACTTTATTGTTTAAGCCTCCATGACCTCTATTATCCAAAGAACTCTAAAATTACCCTCCTAATGCTACAATGCTCTGTTTAGTAAAAGTGTATCTAAATGTATGAGTGTCGTGTATCATTGAAATTGTTTAAGGTCTACATAGTGTTTCTAAACATTTACAGAATAAATTAAAATCCAACTGTTGTATGCCCCTCGGTTCAGAATTGTAATGATGTAACCTTTCTAGAGAAATAAATTCAACTACTATGATGAATAAATGCTTTCAGCAACATATTTAATGAGACCTTTTAATGTTTTACGAGTACTTTATTGTTTGCATGCATGGGATCTTCTATCTGTTGCTGGTATGATACCTGATTATTCTCAGAAGTAGTTTTCAAACATGTCTATTTGATTGCCATATCTTATTGGAAAAAATTGCAGAGCATCTACTCGAACTGGAGCAACTTTTGAATGGAATTGCTTTGATGAAAGAGTTGACTCCACGAGCAAAAGACTACTTGGTGTCCTTTGGAGAGTGTATGTCCACAAGAATATTTACCGCATATCTGAATAAACTTGGTGTCAAAGCCCGCCAAGTATGTATATTTTTCAATTATGCCATTTTCAGAGTTCCCAAACTTCTAATATGCAATAAACTGAGTATAACTATTTTCTTGGAGTTCATTAAAATATTGCGTTCTCTGGCTCTTGCTATCCACAGATTATTTTGCCAAAGTTATTAATTTGAAAACAGAGTAACGAAAGCTTAAAGTGATTACTTGAAACATCAGAGAGCTGGAGAAATTCTCCAGGCAATTCCAGCCTTATGTAGTAATTATTATTTTGCTCTCTTAATCTGGTAGCTACATACATTTAACTCAATGCATCTTATTTGGTCTTTTCAGAACGTTGACCATTTATCACATGCACCTGCAAGTGATAACCGGTCAAGGTTCTGAAAACAGTATCATGCTGATCCTGCCTTTACAGGACTGCTGACTACGTTGTTCCTTGTTTAGATCTTGTTTTCTTGTTGGCATCTCTTGTATTAAAATACCACTTATCTTCTTTTGGGTTTCCTCTGCAGTATGATGCATTTGAGATGGGTATTATAACTACTGATGATTTCACTAATGCGGATATATTGGAAGCAACTTATCCTGCTGTTGCAAAGAGATTAACTGGTGATTGGATGAGTAATCCTGCAATCCCTATTGTCACTGGGTTTCTTGGGAAGGTGCTTCTTTTTAAACTTCTTCATGCATTTTTTGTTGGTTGCTTTTCCCTAGAGTTTGCAGTTCCTGAATGACAATGTTGTGTGTATCCGATTGAAGGGTTGGAGGACTTGTGCTGTGACTACACTAGGTAGGGGTGGTAGTGACTTGACTGCTACAACAATCGGTAAAGCATTGGGACTACGTGAAATTCAGGTTTACTACTTGGTCACTGAATCTTGAATACACTGTTTTTATTAATTGCTATCAATGTGATAGAATAAGGGGAGCCTTGACATAATTGGTAAAGTTGTTGCCATGTGACCAAGCCATGCAAGGTAATGTTGCGTACAATAGACCCTTGCGGTTTGGCCCTTACCCGGACCCCGTGCATAGTGGGAGCTGAGTTCACCGGGATGCTGTCAATGTGCTAGAATACGTCTTTAATTTGCACTCATCCTTGTATAAGCTCAAGCAAGTGTGATATTGCTGTCTAGAATCTGAATCTCTGTCATATTACTGACAGGTCTGGAAGGATGTTGACGGTGTTTTGACATGTGATCCCAACATATATCCACGTGCTGAGACTGTGCCATATCTAACTTTTGATGAGGCAGCTGAACTTGCATACTTCGGCGCACAGGTATTCTTTGCTGTTTCAGAAATTAGTTGATCCTGGATATGCCACTTGTTGCGTCTTAGTGATTTAGTTTCCTAATTGCCTATACCAACAGAATAGTACTATTTATGCCTTCGGACGAGTTAGTCAAGTGGTTTTTCCAGAGATTCTCTTCTTTTGGAGCTGAATTTATTGAAAGTCAATCCATTTTGGACAACCTAAAATGGAGACCTGATGACATGAAATTGGCAGTTTTAAGTGTGTATTTAGATAGTTATGCTGCAACCCTTATACTTTTGGCTTCCAAAAATATTTCTACAGGTCCTTCATCCACAGTCCATGAGGCCTGCTAGAGAGGGTGATATTCCTGTTAGGGTTAAAAACTCGTATAATCCTAAAGCTCCTGGTACTCTCATCGTTAAAACAAGAGATATGAGTAAGGTGAGAGCTTCTTCATTTTTCACCAAATCATTTATCTGCAGATATAATGAAAATCTAACTTGATTTTGTTTCCTCCATGCTTTGCAGGCGGTACTTACAAGTATTGTTCTTAAACGAAATGTAACCATGTTGGATATCGCGAGTACCCGTATGCTTGGTCAATTTGGCTTCCTTGCAAAGGTAGTAGTTGCCAAATAACCTTTTACTCCCTCTATTTCAATTTGTTTGTCTTACTTCCAATATGTACATTCTACTGTCTACATATCTTTAGTTTTAGATCATAAGATTCAAATGTTTTTTACTTAACTCTGTGCCAAGTCAAAATCATGCAAACAAATTGAAATGGAGGGAGAAGTACTTTGCCCTGAAGTCAAGAATCTAATGTAGTTCCTGTTCAGGTTTTCTCCATCTTTGAAGACTTGGGGATATCTGTTGATGTCGTTGCGACAAGTGAAGTTAGTATTTCCTTGACATTGGACCCATCAAAACTTTGGAGCAGAGAACTAATTCAACAGGCAAG
>JAJOOR010011866.1:0-21159 GCA_036250505.1 Solanum acaule | reverse complement strand
ATAGCCTTATCAGGAGAAGAGAATAAACCTTGCGAAGGCGATGCCTTTTGTCCTCCCCAGCTATATCATCTAAGGTACAGTTATACCAGCAATCACCATAAACTGGAGGATCTCCATGTGGATTACAAGAAGATGTACCAGAAAAAGAAGCACCTGGTGGCTCCCCGAGCTAATTAGAAAGAGAATTGATGATTTAGTAAGGACAAGTATCAAATTTCTCAAACACATTTTTCAACTGATGATAAGTACTTACCTTCACAATGTCGCCGACTTTTTGACAATCTCTCTCAGATGAATGACCGACAGCATCATAATTCAAAAAGATTCTAATCGGTTGCATGACATCATTTTGTTCTTTGGTAATTTCAAGTAATACCCTTCCTCTACGGTGAGGAGGATTTGAAGCCACAGACTCCTCATACACCTGAGGAGTGACAGAATACACTTGCAAACCAGGTCTTTTTCTTTGTTCAATTATCTGATCATGGATACAAGAATGGGAAATGGCACTCTTGTCTTCATTCTCAAAGTCTTGTCTCAATAATTGATGATCCGAGAAAGTTGCTAAACTGGTCTCTAGACACAATAGTATAAATAGGACCTGAGAGAAACAAAAAACATCAATCAATATCTAGCTTGCATTATCTAAATGCTGTCCCAGTAACACATAAACAATTGGAGCACGAAAAGAATTATGTCACAAGCAAATTAAGATTAAGGAATAGATGTTCATAATCTGCAATGAACAGCTATCTCTAAAATCTACATCAACACTTAAAATTCCATAAGCAGCTCAAACCAAAATCAACTTTTTTTTAGCTCCACAAGCTACTGAAGCTAATCAAGATTAAGAAACTAACTCTTATCTCAAGCTGAATAAAGTCCATGATAATCAGTGGAAATACAGAAAATAACCCCTCAAGCAAAAAGCCCCAATCTTTAAACCACAAAAGGAGGAAACTTTTACCCTTATTTGAGCCAATTACTCAAATATAAGTAGTTTAACAAAATGCCCATTACCCAAAATAAAAAGGAAGGAAAACTAAAACTTCATAAGGAACTAGAAGATCTTATAAATGGAAATTACCATAAAAATGAAACAAGTTTAAGGGGAAAACAGCAAAAAGAAACTTTCTGAATACTTCAAACTTCAGCAGATCCAAAATTCCTAACTTTCCAACCTCAAAAAATTTCCTCTTTTTAACTTCAAAATATTTTTCAGCTATCCAAACAGCTTCCTAATAACTCATACATTCTTACTATTCTTCCTCATCAGCTAACGGCATATAATCCCAAAAAAAATGAAATAAACCCTAAATCCCCAATTAAAAAGTCTTACCTGGGGAAAAAATATAGCAAATCTGAGCTTAGTTGAAGAGCTGGATTTCGAATGAACACTGAAAAAAGTACAAGTATTACTTCTACTAGTACCACTACTACTACCACTACTCCAACACCAAATCTTCAACTCCATGAAACGCTGCGTTTAACAAAACAAACCATCAAATCGCCGCCGTACACGGCGTTTCTCCGATCGATTCCGTTTTCCAAAAGAAATGCAGACCCCTCCACATTATACAAACAGATGTGTATATCTACACACCACTGAGGTGAAAAGATTGAAACTTTATCAATCTTGAACACACCCTTTTGAAAATAAACAACAATGAGAAGAAAAAAAAAACTCAGTTCTTGAATATATATGAACTGGGTTTTTCTTGGTTCTGGGAAAAAGGACTACTATCTTAGCTTCTTGTTAAACAGTGAAACAAAAATCTGTACATTTTGTGAAAGCAAAGTTTCTTGTATTTGTTTGGACACTGAAAAATTAATAAAGAAGAAATATTCAGAGGATGATATGAAAATTGTGTATAATTTAATATATATAAAGTATACTATATAATAAAAGTGAATAAGAATAGGTAAGGGTGGGTGGAGTTAGATCATAATATTTTATTTTGATTAAATTAATATTTTACTATTTGTTTTTTTCAATGAAAAAAGTTGTATAAAATATCATGGTTTTTAGAAAGTAACCTTGGCTTTTCTTGAAATTACTGAAATACCATTGCCTTTTTGTTTCATTACAAAATGAGTGGCTTAGACAAAAATTTCTTAACCTCTTTCACATTCGAGTTTAGTGGTTTTACTTTCGTAAGATATGAATAAAATTACACTTATATCACTTTTTAAAAATTTTATTTGTGAGATTACATTAAATATATAGTTATTGTTATTGTATGTATTGATATGTTTTATCTAAGCACGCTTTACTATCTCTGTACTTCACTCGTGAGTTATATTGAGTAAATAATTATTGTTATAATATAAACGTAATTTGATATGCTCTATTTGAATCAAGTAACTTTTGAAAATGAAGATCTTCTAAACTTTACTACTTTAGATTTTACCGATTACATTATTGTTAGAATTTCAGTAGGAGTTAGTAGATTAAGATTTCACTAAGTAGGCGTTTGGCCATGCGATACCATATCACGATATGGTATTGTGAGATGGAATCAGCGTTTGGACATGCGATTTTATGCTGATTCTATCTCATGATTTCATATTCTCCAAAAACCATGATATATATGGTAATTCCATAATGATTTGAGATATTTTAATACAAAAATTGATCCACGAGTTTATATTTTGTTAAAACAACCCCACATTTATATTTACTAACCATTTATTTCATATGTAAATAAAATTTATAATCACGTCATTACTTTTAAAAATTTATTATTCTCACTGACATAAAATTTATTATTCTCACCAACATATAGTCACTTTAACTCACACCAACCGATTGGTAAAGTGAATAAATATTTATAGTCTATGAGCATGAAAATATAAAGTGAATAAATATTTATAGTCTATGAGCATGAAAATATAGTTGCGGATGATATTGACCAACAAATGGCTCAAAGTAACAATGTTGGTTCGTCTTCTCGGTCACATGATCGAGAAATGCAAGTTCAACGTGAGGAAATTGTCTGTACTATGTGGGAGAATTATATTAAAGACTAGTACACTACAATTTATGCTCAATTTTTTTTATTAAATTAAAGTTAAATGAAACAATTACTTAAGTGGAGAACAAATAACTTTGTAATAATTTATTATGCAATTTTATAAATTTTTGTTTATTTAATAAGATTGAATGAACATTTGGGGCTATTTTAATAGTTTTACAACTTATGGATTTTTATGTTTATGAGAAAATATACAACACAAAAATTTCATATCGCATGTCCAAACAAAACTTCAATTTCATCTCATGATACCATATTGCATGGCCAAACGGATCCTAAATGACATTTGAGTAAATTGTTAATTATGATTTTTGTTTTATTGGTATTAAATTATGTGATATAACAAGATATTAATTATTATATGGAGCTGAGTAATATATATATTTTATATAATTGAGAATATATGTTGTTGTCTAATTTTACATACGTGACAAAACAAAATATAGGTAGAAGTTTCATAAAAGGAATACAACAAATCAACAATAGGAAAGTTTGTTGTCAATTAGCTAATTAGATAAACTAATTGGGGTTTTATAATAATTCTTTTGTCACAGCACTAACAACTCTATTTGATAGACATAAAAAAGTAATGGAATATATCCTACATAAGAAAAATATGAAATGGGTTGAAATTCAAGTTTTAAACGTGTTAGTATATTTACCTTAAGATTGAATTTTTGCAAAGTTGTTTTACACATATACGCATTAATGAAAAATATAAATAGCTTCTATAAAATAGTCTTTTTGTTCTGTAATAATATGAATAAGATATGTGTATATGTTATTCTCTTAAATTTTATTTGTGAAATCACATTGATTATATGTTGTTGTAGCTTCTATGATTAGAATTTTTTTATTTATATAATGTTGAATTAAAATATATGGACAATAATAAATATATAGGCGATCTTTATTAATTTTTAAGATGCTGAAAAAAAAATCAAAGATATCACTTATTTTGAAATAAAAAGATTCGTTTCAAAGCATAAATCTTGCAACCTTTTAATGAATAGAGTATATTTGGGGCAATTTACAACCTTAATTTGGAAATTAATTGCATTTAAGATTTGTACTCCTTCTCTTTTCGTCCTTTCTAAAAAGACATACATGGTGTAGGTTACTAGTTGATTAATCAATAATTAATTCAATATATAGGATTAGCACGTAACTATAAACACCTCTAATATAAGATACTATTAAACTAATAAAAAATGTGATGAAATGATAAATATTTTTTTATTTTGCAATAAAAAAATTCAAATTCAAATCTCATATATTAAATCAATCGCTCTAATTAAACGAATGTTTTTAAAAAGAAATATAAATAAAGATAGAATTATCCTTCAACCAAAAAGATGGGTCCTCAATAGTTGTTCCTACAATTTAATTTTAATTTAAATAGATCTATTATAATGTAACTATTTTTCATATTTATTAGTACAATAATTATTTTTATTATTATTGGATTTTGATTAATTTAAATTGATGATAAAGACTCATTTAAAAAGAGAAGCGCTTTATATCAAGATCTTTTTCATATCTACGACACTCAAAGATAATTGTGGTGCTAAATTTTTTATTAAGGGAGTTCAAAATTTGAAGAAGTAAACACACAAACTAATCAAATTGAGTTCGACACTATTATATATACATAAAAAATAATTTTAACTATCTATAAATAGTAAATAATATTTTCCATCGAAAGGCATTGGATCAACCTCTAATAGTATGTTGGCTCCGCCCCTACTCAAAGAATGAAGGAATTATATTCACTCACCATAACTTATGTTGGTCCCGGCTAAAAGATTAAGGAGTGTAATAAAATAAAATTAGAAAATTTAGAATTGTAAAAAATAAATTTTTAAAACACAGTACAGTAATAATATTAAATGAAAATCATGTCACAGACACGTTTGCCTTATATTTTGTTGTACAATTATTTGTTGGTTAATTTATTGAGTCAGTCAAACGGCTAGAGCTAGTGGCTGAATTTTATTTATTTTATATTATAAGTATATACTACAAGAACGGTCATTAATTTATTAAGCCACTAATATAGGTTTTAATTGGGGTAATTAAACTACAATTATTTTTTACTAATTCTGTTTGACTACGTTACTTTTAACGTATAATTCTCCAGCAGTTGTCGACTACAGATATTTTTTTTCTTTTTCAATACACGCTATATACACTATTTTACGTTATATACTGTGTTTTACATTGTATTGACTTGTTACGAATTCTCACGTTTTAAAAAATGAAAGTTATGAAAATGAGAATGTTGATGATAAGATCAGAAACAATGTTATTAATGATAAGGTGTGTATGGCATTTGTAGAGGATAAACTGAGGACAGCGGGAGATGGTTAGGACACGTAGATGACTCAATATGGAAGTGTGAGAAGTTAGTTTTAGTGGATTTAAGGAGAGGTTGACGTAGACTATTGAAGAGAGATAATTAGACAAGACATTACTTTATTTTTAACACTCAAACAAACTTTTAATCAATTACAGACGAATTGTATTCAACTCATCACCACATCTCTTGATGTAGTTAGACTAGAATTTTTTTTTTTTTTTTTTTTTGGATTTCTTATCTAGTGATTGATATTCATATTGGAGCACGATTAAATTCAAATAGAATATTTTCTTTTAGAATAGTTATTTTTTAAATTATTTCTTTTAATATTGCTTATGGTTAATTAAAAATAAAATGGAGCTTATTTTATGGTGGATTTTTTGTCCACAAAATGAGTGTTAGTAGTTAGTTACAGCTCATCCACCCTGGATAAATGCAAATTGTTTAATATTGTTATTGACTGTGTACTAATAATCAACCAAATGTCATAAATACAGTAAATGCCGTAAAAATGCCTTTATTTTATCCAATTATCCAACTCCCGACCTATGAGAATTGTAGTGAAATGAATAAGATTCTTTGTTTTTAACTAGAAATGTTGTGTTTGGATTTTATATATCAAAAAGATTATATTGTTTAATGGGTCTTATATAGTACTGTAATTTCAGAATAATAAAAATCTCAATATAAATATCAGACATCAAATGAAAAAATGAAATAATTGCTTCAATTAACTTAAATTTGAAAAAAAAAAAGTGCATCTTTCTATGTTATAGTTAACACCTTTATGGCATGCATGACTTTTGCTAGCACTAAATTAATTATATATTGTTGTAAAGGCTCTTGTTTTGAGGTTTTTTTTTTTTCCATCCTAAATAGTTTTTTTTAAAATTCAAATTAAATTACAAAAATTGTGGTGAAAATAAAAATTAATTTACTTTGATTTGACATAATTTTTTAATAAGAATTTTATAATAAACTTATTTATTGCGTCAAATTGTTCAAATCAAACTTTCTAGATGAGGTTACTGTTAGGGTTTTGCCCTGATTTTCTTACCTTATTTGAAGTTTATATTTTCCTAAAAGAAAATACAAAACATTACCATAAATGTTTTTACTTTTTCGGAAAGGAAAATATAATATTCTTTCATATTTGGTTTATTTTTTCCTTAGAGGAAAAATTTGGAGATCTATAAATTGAAGATCTCTATTCTCATAGCATAACACAATAGTATCCACAATGTAGACATTTAGAGAGTTTTGTTTATGGGGAGATTTTTTATCTACAGTTTTTATGTTTTTATTAGTTTTTAATTATGTAGGTCAATTGGTCCTATCATATAATAATATTATGTCTTTTAGTATAGTTTTATGTGTCGTCTAATTTATCAACCATATTTTTTCAATTGTAAGTTTCCGCATGACGCCCTAATCACCCTTCATAACCCAACAATTACTGTCTATCCACCCCACCCCGCCACCCCCACCTCACAAAAACAAATTTAAAAAATAATAAGGTATCAAAACAAATCAATGTTTATATACATACATAAATATAAACAATTATGTATTTATTTTTAATTAAATAAATGTTAATAGAATTTTTCTTAATTTTAAAAGTCTGTCGTTTAATTTATCCATTTCACCTCGAATTTCAATCAATCATGTTTCTAATATTAGCTTTGTAAAATTATCTTCAAGTCTTTGAGTGTATTTTAGACATCTCAATTTCAAATTAACTAGATTATTAAATAATTAAATTTTAAAAGTCATTATCCTAATTTTGAGTGTCTTCTTAAATATAAAATTCATTACAAATTTACGATATTGATTGTTTAGACCTATTTGTGTAATTAAAAGTAATATAAAATATTATACAAGTAAAAATGATACTCTAATTGACATACTCAATCAAGTAATGTCTTGATTATATTTTTAAATATTTCTACTAATTGTAATAGTTTATGTAACAATTGACTCAATTAAAAAGGTTTCCAAAACTAAAATTAAATAAAAAATTTATCCAAGATCTAAACATTTGGGATGAGGTAGAAACGTAGAATAATTTATATATGTCTACTAATATCTTATAAATATTACTTGAATTATTACAAATCAAATGAAAAAATGAAAACTGATTATCAAATAAAATATATGAAAAATATCAAATAAACCCAACACAAATTATTTTAAAAAATCGCTTCACACCGTTTATTTTATTGTGCCTCCGCTAAAATATAAAATCCCGATAAAAAAAAATTGGTAGTTAGAGTTCCTATATATTGACGTATGTATATTATGCAACTAAGTGAAAGTATTTAATACCATGAATATTTTTTCTTTCAAATATACTTATAAATTTGATTTAACAAAAGTGATTGCTATTGAAATTCAATACAGAGGAGTGTTATCAGTGAGTGATATTTATGATGTTATGTTGGCGATTGACAATAAACTTACTTTCTATCTTTGTCATATTTTCTTCATATTGGGTAGTAAATAAAATTTAATTTTTCACATTTATTTTATCTTCATCAGCTCCACGCGAGTAACAAAAGATTTCATAAAAATAATTACAGTTCAAAACACTGAATATGGATAATATGTTTTGACGTACGACTTGAAGTATATCCTTCTGTAATAACATCTCACAAGCTATAATAATTAACTGTTGCAGCAATTATTATCAGAAAAAAAAGAAAGTTATTCTCTAGTTCAAAAATTTCATTCAACTCATAATTTTTTTTTATGCAAGTATTTTTTATTCAAAAAATGTTTAAAATAAATGGTAAATAAGCAAAGACATGAAAATGGGTAACCCCTTTGTTTTAATTAAAGATGATACAATCCTACAAACTAATATTACTTTTTGAATATATAAACAAAACAAAAAAAATTATAACAAGCAATCAGTTTTATATTTGGCACGACTTAAAAATTAAAATCATTGATAAAAGGGTAGTTAAAATTTGGTGTTTTGTTTACCTAAAAAATCCCCCATCATGCAAAATTTCAATAGTATCTTATACTATGGTTAATTTAATAATAAATTGAGTCTTATTTTCTGTTGGATTCTTGGTACACAATATGAGTGTTGTAGTTAGTTACAACTCATCAACCAAAGATAAATAAATGTAAAATTGTTTAAACAATTTTTGGTTATGTAATTAATTATTAATTAACCAAATGTCATGAATAAGGAAATGTCGTAAAAATTAAAACACCTCTATTTGGTTCGATAATTCAATTCCCTTCACTTAAACGTCAACTCCAATTGACTTAAATTTGAAAAAAAAAAGTACATTTTTTTAGTTATGGTTTAGTACTATATGAAAATGCATGACTTTAGTTTGTTCTTTTTGGGAAAGTTAAATTAGAAGTAGACCATTTGCATTTTTATTTGCAATTTTCAACTATGAGAGACAAAATTGGTACTCCACTATTTTATTTAATTTAGAGGGTAGAATTAGAGCTAATATTACTCCTAGTAAGAAAATAATTAAGGTTAAAACTTAAATTTATTGGCTTCTATAGGTTGCCAAACCTATATTAAAGTTTCTTAATATTTCTATAGGCTGCTCTCTAGTCACCCAAAAAATAGCCCTATATGATAATACTATGTTTTTAAAAAAAAGTTATTTTACTGCATAATGGTTTGAATAGAAGTGTTGGGACAATATTTTTTTTCATTTGGAGAGGGTAGACATCTTAATAAAAAGTAGGAAGAGAATATAAAAAAGAACCTAAAAGATAATTAAATTATTCTTTTTCACGCTTAACCTATGTTAAAAGAGAAGATTAACAAAGTAAGAAAAGAAAGAAAGAACTAATTAACGAGAGAGATTTTCCAAATGATAGAAATATGGTAAAAATAATCTTTTCATTTTGTTTCTCGACAAATTAAAAGTTGTGCCATTAAAAACTAACTTAATAAAGTTACAACTATTAAACTATAACAACTCTAATATCTTTTTTGAAAAATTAGATTCAAACCAAATTGGAAGTAGAGCAAAGTTAGAGCATGAGCTGCAAATTCGACGATCAAATTCAATAATTTTTATTTTAAATTAAGTATTTTTCTTAAAACTTATCGAATATTTATAAATTATTAATTTACAATTCAAAACTCATAAACTTTAATAGTTTTACTTCTGACCGCAAGAACCTTGTTTAAATAAATAAAAGGTCCCTAAATAAAATCATGTAAATTGATTATTTGGAAGTTAAATACATTGTATTGGTGCAACAAAGCAAAATAGTTCGTTATAAAAGTGCATTGAAAGATTATAATAATAGAGTAGGGAAAATAGGACGACAAACAAAAATGAAGTGCCATAAATGTTTGGCCCAATTTATATAAAAAATGCAAAGATGTGGGGTTATCCTAATCCACTTTACAATTAAATTCGAAGTTTTTTTTTTTTGTTATTAAACAAAAAATAAACGAAAAAGACTAATGAGAAAAAGCAGAGAATGAGTTGTAAGGTCTTTGTCTCTACATGAAAAAAAAACTATATATTTTTTCTTCTTTTAATTATTACACTTTGTCTAAAATATAAGGACAATAAGTTCGAATGTTGGGTCCATGCATTAAATTTAAGTATGATTCGTTCAAATATAAAAAAATGTTACTTAATTTTTGAAATATAATCTACATAGTTAAAAACAACTCATAAGAGAATCAAATATCACAATTTATACTAAACTAACACTTAAATAATTACAACAACAATGTAATCTCATAAATGGAATTTCGACTGAGAGGATAATGTATAATATGCAGTCCTACCTCTATTGAGTGAAGGTAGAAAAGTTTTTTTCAATAGACATTTGACTCGAGTATGAAAAACAATTATAATAGTAAATGAGTCATGCTGAAAACAATGAAGAAGAGAATATGTACACCAATAATAATACTAGATAACTGAAGCAAAGAAAACAACATAAAGTACTTTATTCGAATAAGAAAACAGCATGAGAGTAAAAATAATAACACTGGTAAGAAAACTGAACAATACAACCTACAACCTATTAATCTTCTACCATAATCTTCTATCTCTGCATCTTCATATTTAGGATCACGTATCATCAATAAGCTACAAATATCATGTCATGTTAATTCACCTCTCCTCAATATTTTTTCGATCTACCTCTGTCTCAGCCCACCTCTGCCCCATAATTTTGCAAAAAGCACTTACATTATGATTTTTAACTACTAGGAAAGTGACCTTAAAATCATAAGTACTCATTGCTTTGTTCTAAAGCAATTCTACTTCTAATAATTTGATTTATTTATTTTTATATTTATTCAGTAATCATTATGATTAGTCTTCATCAAATATATAAGTTTTACACTTTAAGCGGCGCTGAAAAATTCTGTATATTTTTTAAGTATTTCGCAAAAATTATCCAATACTATATAGTCATTCATTAATTAAGGGTTAAGAAAATGACACACATTTAAATATAATTATTGTGAAAGATTGATCAAATAATCAGTCGTAGTTGGTCTAATAAACAACTGTATATTCTATTTGAAAGGTATCTTTTGGGGGTGCATTAGTTTAATCCATAATTAATTAATAAGTAAAATAATATGAATTTCGTTTACCAAATATTTAATTGTTATATTAAATAGGGTCTCTTATCCAATTAATTAACATTTTGTAGACAAAATTTGTATGTTAATTTGTCTGTTACCGTCTGTGTCGTTTATTACGCCGTTTTGGAGTTTGGATTAACATTTAATTAGATTATGATAACGTGTTTGGTATTCAATTGATACTTCAAAATTCAAAGTAGCAATTTCATCATATTGTATTAGAGAAAATGGCCAAAAGCCCCCCTAATCTATATCCGGATTTTTAACTACACACTTTAACCTTACGAGAGTCCTATCACTCCTGAAGTGTTTAAAACTGAAATTAATACCTCCCTAAATGCTTAGCTGACAAAGAGAGTGTATTTCACTCTCTTTGAGAGTGTGAGCACAAAAAACAAGTATTAAAACTTTATTTTTAATATCTCTTTTAAAAATATATGTATTTTTATTTTTATTTCTTATTTATTGTCTTTCTTCTCCATATCAACCAAATTCCTTCACCGGATTCACCATTGTTGATTTCACACAAACTTTTAAACTCTCGTGTAAAAAACTTTTAAGAACCAATCAATTCAATTGAAGATAAAATGACATGTATTTGTATCATCCAAAAAAGAGATTTAGATTAGATTTGAATTTTTTTTATCAAATTGGGTTTACATCAAATTCAAGTGAACTCCCAAATGAGAATGGTTGTTATTTTTTATTTTTCTCTTTGTTGCTCGACCAGCAACCACCATCGTCGCATCCTCCGGCAAAACCCTTCCTCCTCCGGATCCTTTTAGTTTGTTTTTCAAGGTTCTCCGACAAGCAAAACTCGAATATTGCTTGACAAGCTCTTGCTATCAATATTTATCTTTGTTTCTCACAATTCAATAGGAATTTGAAAGAATTGGGGGAAGAATTTACTTTAGGAATTTGAAGAAATTGGGAGAGTGGAAAAGAATTATAATTTTTTTTAAAATAATAATAAATTAATCAATTTCCACCTGTCAAACGTGTGAAGTTCACATGCCAAGATACATGTGGTTGTGGCTTTTTGAGGGGGTAATTATTACAGTTTTAAACAGTTTAGGTGGGTGATAGGACTCCCGTAAAGTTAAAGTGTGTAGTTGGAAATCTGAATATAGATTAGGGGTTTTTTTGATCATTTTCTTTATTGTATTATATTCTTCAGCTCAAGATCTATTGAAAACAATCTATGTATTTTTATGATAATGATAAGATTTGCGTATATTCAATTATTTTTGATTTTTTTTTTCAAGACTACTAAATATACATATGTTATTGTTATTATATTGTATTATCAAACTAAAAAAATATATTACCATGTTGAAGTATGTGACCGTCTCATCTAAAAACTTAAACTGTTATAGAGAGCATACGTTTATTAGTTAATGATATTCTCAACATTATTCAATAGTTTGATTTTGTAATTCTTTAGAAATTCCCGCTCACATATAAGAGATCTTCATAACACATAAAAAAATCTGGATAAAATAATTTTCTCCTAATTAATAGATAAGTGCCAATAAGAAATCATTTTCACAAAATTACTTAGCAGCCAAATATGAACATCAAATCCTTGTTAGTTGACTACTTGAACTCTCACGTTGGCAAGGTTCGTTCCCCATATTGTAATCCACTTTAATTTTGGAAAAGTCAAAAAATATTTTTCATTTAATAATTGTTTTAGATAATTGAGGTTTTGTTCAAACTTTTTGAGAAGAAAGTGTGTTTTTTTAATAGTAACATAAATTGAAAAAATAGTTGTTTGCGAAATTTTTTTTTGAAACTTTGATAAGCACAAATTTCTACTCTAAAATCAATAAAAGTGAATTTTAAATTAATTTAACAGACACAAGCTACTACTATCTAAATTTTTTTTCCCCAAAAAACACTTTAATAAAAAATATTATTGAAAATAAATTGATTTTACAAATTTAATCAAACATGCTAGTACTAATTTGCATATCAATTAAGCAATTGTTAATGTGTTTAATTAGTAATTATCAATCACATCACTTTTTCTTGTATTTATGTTTTTTTTTTATTTCCTTATCCAGTATCAACATGGACAGTATACATATTGGGGTACTATTTGATGTATCACCACTCACACATAAATCATAATATCACTCGCGGACGGAGTGTAGTCAGAATTTTAAATTATGAATATATATTATAATTTTCTTATTTATTAAGTTTTAAATAAACACTTTATATACGTGAATTATTTTTTCTTTTGCACAAATACAAATATTTAAATTAAAATTATTAAATTTTATTGAACTTGATGAGAATATAAGTTAGTTATTACTGTTCACTGTTCATAAAGTTGGTTAGATACAAGTTTGTTAGAGTACTGTTAGAGTTAGTTACAGGAATTCAAAAGTTTGTTTTACACTTTGTTAGTTAGTCTTCAATTTGTATATCTATATATACATCCAGATGTAATAGTTACTCTCTTAATTCATTTTCAATGAAACAGATCTTCATGTAGCTTTTCCAGAATCTTCTTCGTCTTCCTCCTTTCTCATATGAACTCAAGGTTCATCAATGGAGGAGTTTGATTGTTTAACATCACAGCATGATTGATTTTCTCATGGTATCAGAGCAGAGGATTTAGATCCTGCTTCTTTTCCGCATTCACAAACAGTCTGTGAGTTTTAATTCTCGAAGAGTTACATTGTTTCCTTTTCTCGATCCTTTTTCTGTTCTCAATTTTTTTTTGAGTTTTAGTTGCTGTTTTTCGATTGAATTTACTTCTTTCCTCTCCACGATTTCATCTCACTATGGTTGATCAACAAGTTGATCCAATTTCAAGTGGTTCTACATCCACTGTTAGAATGAATATCCCTAGTCCTTTCTATCTACACCCTTCCGAGAATGCAGGTTCATCTCTATTACCTGGAGTTTTCGATGGTACTGGTTATAGATCTTGGATGAGAGCTGTTCTTAGGGCATTATCTGTTAAGAGCAAAATAGGATTTATCAATGGGAAACTTGTTAAACCCAATCCAGATGATCCAAGCTTCCAGCAGTGGGAGAGATGTGATGATATGGTAACCTCTTGGATTCTGAATTCCTTGTCACCAGATCTGAGAGATAGTCTGCAATATGTTAATAATGCACAGGAATTGTGGGCTGAATTGGAGGAAAGGTATGATCAGACTAATGGCTGTAAGTTGTATCAGCTTCAAAAAGGAGATAAATGATCTTGTTCAAGGGACTTTGGATGTCACTGGATACTATACAAAGATGAAGAAGCTTTGGGAAGAAATGAGCATTGTTGATGTAAGCTCTCAATGCAGTTGTGTGTGCACTTGTGGTGGTAAAACTAAGTTGGTCAAGGCAGAACAAGATAGAAGACTCATACATTTTTTGATGGGGCTGAATGAGATGTATACTGTCATTAGAGGAAATATTCTTATGATGAGTACCCTGCCTAGTATGGCATAGGCTTTTGCAATATTATCTCAAGAGGAAAAACAAAGGGAAGTAAGACCCCATAACCGCACAGCGTTGGATTCAACCTCTCTGAATGCCTTTGCCAGTAATACAGGATCTAAGGGAGGACCCAGAACAAACTACAGTTCTTCTAAAGGCAACACAGGAATGTCTGGCAATTCGAGTAACACAAGTGTGTTCAGAGGTAATTCTAGCACCAGCAGGAGCTCCTTTTTTTGTGACTTCTGTAGGAGAACAGGTCACACAAGAGAGAGGTGCTACAAGCTTCACGGATATCCATCCAACATAGAGGTTTCAAAGGGGAAGAGTGTTGTTTCTGCAGCAAATATGTGCACCTCTGAGAATGATGGGAACCAGTGTGAACAAGACCCTGAGTTGAGGAAACAAATGCCATTGAATTTTTCCAAAGATCAGTATGAACAACTGCTCAATCTTTTGGGATCCCTGCAAGCTGGAACTACTAACTCAGACAACATGCTAAGTGGAGCTGTAAACCTGGCAGGTATACTTGCTTGTTACTCTTCTAGTACTGAGATAGGTGATCTTTCTTGTAGATGTGTAAGATTAACTGCTGATTCTTGGATCATAGACTCAGGAGCATCACATCATATGACCTACAATAAAACAACTCTCACAAATATTAGACCATTGCCATATCCTTTCCTTATCAGTTTACCAAATGGTTACAAAGTCAAAGTGACTGAAATTGGTGATGTTTGTTTAAGTCCAGTTTTAACTCTGCAGAAAGTGCTCTTTGTTCCTAGTTTCAAGTTTAATCTAATATCAGTTCATTGTCTAGCTTTTCAACTCAAAGGTGTAGTAAGTTTTAACAACATTTCTTGTTTGTTGCAAGGCCCTTCTCTGAAGAGCCCTCTGGAACTTGGTAGAGCCAAGAATGGTCTATATTTCCTATGTTCAAAGTGCCACAACTGTTGTTTATTGTCTACCGGAAGCAAGAGACCTCATGTCATTTCCAGTCATTGTACTTTTGTTTCTTCTTTAGCTAAATGTAATGAAGTTTCAATACCACCTAGTGTGAGACATTCTTCTGTTGATAATAAAGATGGTTGTCCTAAAGTTGATTGTTCTTCATCATGCCACATTACTGATTGCTCTTCTTTTGTTGTTAAATCTGATAACTCTCATATAAATGAACCCTTATGGCATGCTAGATTAGGTCATGTACCTTTTGTAAAGATGAAAGGTATTCCAACTATACCCATTCCTTTCTCCACCAAACAGCCTTTCACTTGTGCCATATGCCCTATGGCTAGACAATCTAGAATGCCATTCCCAGAAAGCACAACCACCACTACTAAGGTTTTTGAGCTACTTCACATTGACCTATGGGGACCATATCACATCCCTACTCATGATGGCTATAACTATTTCTTGACCATGGTAGATGACTTCACTAGATCAACTTGGACACAACTACTAAGGTGTAAAAGTAATCCCCTACAAACTATTAAGGCTTTCATATCTCTTATGGAGAATCAATTCCAGACTAAATTAAAAACTATTAGGTCTGATAATGGTCTGGAATTCACTTCTACTGAGGCCACTCAGTTATTCCAAACAAAGGGAATAATACACCAAAAATCTTGTCCATATACACCCCAACAAAATGGCATAGTTGAAAGAAAACACAAATACCTCCTTGAGACAGCAAGAGCACTCCTATTTCAGTCTAAATTACCCATGAGGTACTTGGGAGAATGTGTACTAACAGCCACATACCTCATCAACAGACTGCCTTCTAAACCTTTAAACAATAAAACTCCCTATGAACTGTTATACCATACACCACCCATATACTCTCATCTAAGAAGTTTTGGATGCCTATGTTTTCCCACTATTTTGAAAACTCACAAGGACAAGTTTGAACCAAGGGCAACACCACATATATTTGTTGGATATCCATTTAATACAAAGGGATACAAGGTATTAGATCTAGCAACCAAGAGAGTTTATGTATCTAGGGATATAATCTTTCATGAGTCTGTGTTTCCTTTTGTACTTGCTCCTGATGGTTCCAGTTTTCCTTCTGTTTTAAAGCTTCTAGTTCATCACTCACATACATCTACTTATACTCCAAACTCAACAAGCGTATTTTCTGAAGATGAATTACTGGACATTAACATATCACATGCAGTCACTACAAATCAAATAATCAACAATACTAATGAAAAACAGCCTTACCTGCAGACCATGATATCCATCCACCCACCACCATATCTTGTGAGGTTATACCTACCCTTAGAAAAACAACTAGATCACTTCACACTCCCACTTACTTGAAGGAATACAATTACAGTCTTCCTAACCTGCACTCTACCACAAGCACTTCCAGTCCACACCATTCCCTCACCTCTTTTATGTCCAACCATGACAGTGTTTGCTTCATAACTTTATGTCTGATAATCAGCAGTTAATTGAAAACATGTCACATGACTGTGAACCTTCTTCATATGAAGAAGCAATCTTGTATCCTGCCTGGCAAAAGGCAATGACACAAGAATTTGAAGCATTGTATGCAAATAACACTTTGGAACTGGTCCCCTTACCCAAAGGAAAAAATGTTATTGGTTGTAAATGGGTCTACAAAATCAAACACAAGGCAGATGATAGTGTGGGGAGGTTCAAGGCAAGGCTAGTGGTTAAGGGGTACACTCAACAAGCTGGCATAGACTATAATGAGACCTTTTCTCCTGTGGTCAAGATGACCACTGTTAGGACTCTCATAACCTTGGCTGTTAAGAAGGGATGAAACCTTTATCAATTGGATGTCATTAATGCTTTCCTTCATGGTGATTTGAATGAGGAAGTGTATATGACATTGCCACAAGGTCTTGTAGTGAATAGTCAAAATATGGTGTGCAGATTGAGGAAATCATTGTATGGCCTGAAGCATGCCAGTAGACAATGGTATGAAAAATTGGCCAGCAGTCTTTGTTCAAGAGGGTACATACATTCAGACAGTGACTTCTCACTGTTTCTTAAAAGAAAGAGAGAGTCTTTAGTGTTTGTTGCCATATATGTAGATGATGTAATCTTAACTGGAACAGACTTGGAGGAAATCAACTCTTTGAAATCCTTTTTGCATGATCAGTTCAAGATAAAAGATCTTTTAAACATTTTGAATTATCAATTATTGTGACTTATAGTACTTTTTATGTAATTTATAAATATATAAAATTCATTTCAAAATATTTGAAGTTATCATGCGCAAATTCTCGGTCAAATTTGACTCTCGAAAAATAAAAAATGTCATATAAATTGAGAGAGATGAAGTAATAGTTGAAGTGAACTTTGTTATTGTTTATAGGGTAAAGGGTCAAATATACCCCTAAACTATTCGAAAATGTCTAGATATATCCTCCATTTAAAGTTTGGCTCACTCATGCTCTTGCCGCCAAACTTTTCGCATAAATATGCCCTTATGGGCGTTAGTTGGTCTGCTGAACATATCCAACTCATTTTCCATTTCTTTAAACGCCACATGGAATTGACATGTTATTTTGAGCTTACCACATGACATTTATATGAAAATGGAAAGAGATCAATTATGCCCCTAAAAAATTCGGACCCACAAACACCTAATCCGACCCATAAATCAACCCCCCATTTAAATAAACTATCCGACCCGTTTTAAATAATTTTGTTTAATTTTTATTTTTTCGGTAAATCCCGAAAATGAGTAATTGATTAATAAAAAATAAGAAAAATATGAAAAAAATATAAAATTAACGCAAAAAAATTACAAATAAATATAGTAACCTTAAATTCAACAATTTCAATAATTTTTTTAAATTTTTATTTTTTTCAGTAAATCCCAAAAATGAATAATTGATTAATAAAAAATATAAAAAGTATGCAAAAAAATATATAATTAATGCCAAAAATTTACAAATAAATATAGTAACCTTAAATTCAACAAATTTTTTAAAGTTTTATTTATTTTCGGCAAATCCCGAAAATGAGTAATTTATTACTAAAACAAGGAAAAATATGAAAAAAATAGAAAATTTACGCCAAAAATTCACAAATAAATATAGTAACCTTAAATTCAACAATTTCAACAATATTTTTAATTTTTAATATTTTTTGGTAAATCCTGAAAATGAGTAAATGATTAATAAAAAATAGGAAAAATATGAAAAAAATATGAAATTAACGCCAAAAATTCACAAATAAATATAGTAACCTTAAATTCATCAATTTCAACAATTTTTTTAATTTTATATATTTTTTTCATATTTTTCCTATTTTTTTATTAATCAATTACTCATTTTCGAGATTTATAAAAAAATTTAAAAAAAAAGTTGTTGAAATTGTTGAATTTATGGTTACTATATTTATTTTTGATTTTTTTTGCGTAAATTTTATATTTTTTTTCATATTTTTCTTATTTTTTATTAATAAATTACTCATTTTTGGGATTTGCCGAAAAAAAAATTTGTTGAAATTGTTGAATTTAAGTTTACTATATTTATTTGTGATTTTTTGGCGTTAATTTTATATTTTTTATTAATCAATTACTCATTTTCGGGATTTAACGAAAAAATAAAAATTTAAAAAAATTGTTGAAATTGTTGAATTTAAGGTTACAATATTTATTTGTGAATTTTTGGTATTAATTTTTTATTTTTTTCATATTTTTCCTCTTTTTTATTAATCAATTACTCATTTTTGGGATTTACTGGAAAAAAAAAATTTAAACAAAATTGTTGAAAACAGGTCGGGTAGTTTATTTAAAAGGGGAGGGGGGGTTGATTTATGGGTCCGAATTTTTTGGGGGCATAATTGATCCCTTTCCATTTTCATATAAATGTCATGTGGTAAAGTCAAAATGACATGATAATTCTATGTGGCATTTAAAGAAATGGAAAATGAGCTGGATATGTCCAGCAGACCAACTAACGCCTATAAGGGCATATCTATGCGAAAAGTTGAACGGAGAGGGCATGAGTGAGCCAAATTTTAAACGGGGTATATCTAGACCTTTTCAAATAGTTTAGGGACATATTTAACCCTTTTCCCTTGTTTATAACTTTATATTACCTTAAGATTGTTGTGAAATTCATAAACTTAAAGCTTTTAAGTTCGTCTTTATCCTGTTAGGTGGACTATGGTACGAAAGTCTTTTTTTTTTTTTTTTTAATATATTCAATATATGGGTAAATATTTTCTATATTAGTAAAGACTAATTTAATAAATCTTAAAAGAAGATTAATACTTTATTAGTGAAAAAACTATGACGCTAGTGACTAAAGAGGTCGACAATAGAAAGTTAAAAGAGAACGACTGTTAGGTTTTTAAGCTGACAAGCTTCTTAAAATAGATAAAATATTTTATAAGGCACCATGTAATACATGTATAGATAAAATATTTTATAAAGCACCATGTAGTACATGTTTTGCGCCTTAATAACAATATCTCTCAAAAGATTAAATTCTAATGTCCGTTATGTCAAAAATGCATATGAATTAGATTATACTTGTCATTTATATAAGTATCATTGTATAAGAAAAAATTGACCTCCCAAGATAGAAATAAAATTTGTATATATTTTACGTTTTTCATATCTCTCGCGAATTATACCAACATGTTGTTGTTATTATTGTACAAGTAAACTAAATATCATAGGAAGTTTTCAACTATTCTTAGCTCATATGTTGAATATGATCAAATATCTAATCTTTATCTTTTTTCAGATTCTCCAAATAAAAAAAATGGATGATGTGGTGGCCCTTCTCAAAAAATGAAATTATAAACATGGAGGGTCCAAATTTTATAAATTATTTATATGTTTTCTACTATTATATAAGAGGGAGTTTATATAATATATAATATAATATATACATAAACTCCCTTTTATTATATAGTAGAAATAAATATAATATATATATATATATAATATAATAAATCATTTACAAATGACTTAAAATATTTAATATTTAAAAGATATATAATAAAATAGGTTGACTCTCAAAATTCTATCTGGGTCACATATATTGGGACAGAAAAAATAACATATATCATTTTAAAATTACCAAAAAAGTATTATAAATAATAATAATTAACAACTTAAAACATCTGAAAGACATTTTAAAAGGGTTAATTTTGTAATTTTATCCATATCACATAAATTAGGACAAAGTGACCAGCAATGTAGGTTATTTGAAAGTTACATAAAAATATTATAAATCACAATAATTAATAACTTAAAACATTTTTTTTTAAATGCAAATTTGGATGACTCTTCAAATTTCATTTGTCTCACATAAATTGAGACAACAAAAATAACATATATTGCGTCCATTTTAATTTATTTGTCTTAATTTTTTTTTATAATTTAAAAATTGTGTAAAAATACTATAAATTATGATAATTGACAACATAAAATATGTTTTGAAAAAGATACAAAAAATTGCACTGATTCTTCAAGTTAATCTATCGTAAAAATACTATAAACCATGATAATTGACAACATAAAATATTTCAAAAAAAAAAACATACAAAAAATTTCGATTGATTCTTGAAATTAATCTATCGTTAAAATTTATGTATAAAATACAATAAATCGTGATAATTGACAACTTAAAATATTTATTAAAAAAACACAAAAAAAGAAATTGACTGATTCTTAAAATTAATCTATCAATGTCACATAAAATGAGACAAAAGTA
>JAJOOR010011865.1:0-14801 GCA_036250505.1 Solanum acaule | reverse complement strand
AGACACTTTCATTGTGAAGCAAACACAACAGCTGATCATATCAACTATCCATGTCAATCGAAATGGAAGAAACATGTGTAAACCAATGATAGAAAAGCATTTAATGTTGTCCATATGGCCATTAAGTACTCAATACTTCACTTTGAATAACTAATTAATGGGTTATAACACTGAAATACTAAACAACAATAGCTGTGGAATACATACTGATTCTCCACTGAAATTCATGTAGGCCTGAGGCTTTGCCAATACAACAGGTACCTCCCCTATGGAACCTGCACCACGCCCATCACAAAGAATCCGTCAAAGCTCAACACTGGTAAGGAAAACACAAATTACAACAAACAGATTTGAATAACCACCTATCCCTATCAAGGCCTTCGACTGTATTGTGTTTAACACGATGCCCTCCTCTTGAGAAACTCTATCAATCATCTCGAAACCAACCTAATTAACAAAACCCCATAATCAAGAAACAGCAAAATGCATTATTCAAAGTACAAAGTCTGTGAAAAAAACTCTGCAAATACAAATACACACAAAATTGAACTTCGAAAAAGGGGGGAAATTACATTGTGGCGAGTCCCGTGATACTTGTTTCCAGGATTTCCCAATCCAACAATCAACCAAGGAGTGAACTCAACCTTAACCCCATTAGGCTCTGGAAGTGAAGCTGATACTCTAAGCCTTGTTGGGGCTAAAGGCTTTTGATAACAAGGGATTCTTGAATACGATTTACTGCAACTTTTTGGGGCATATACTGCATGCAACATTGACCTAAAAACAACATGGTTATTAGTACAAGTAGTAGAATTGAAAACAAAATCATAAATTGGGGAAGAAAGGAAAAGAAAAAAAACTAATCTTTAACATACCTCAATTGGATTCTTCTCTCTGTTTTCTAGAAAATACTGGAAGATTACAGGTCAAGAAAATGATTCGAGCTAAGAAGAAGCACTATTGGGCAGAGTGAATTTGCCCGCCACCACCATTTATGCTCCTTGAGAGCTTTGGATAAAGTAATAGAGATGATAATTTACGGATATGGTATAAGTACTCATCCCAATTTTTTATTTTTTTATATTAGAAATTACTTCTTGTTTCAAAATAAGTGTCATTTTAAAATATTTTTTGTAATTGTAATTTAGTAAATTATATATTGTATTTATTAATTTGTTTAATAGACATATTTTTTATCAAGTTGAAGCATATTTAGGACGGATGGACTACCTATTAAATCATACTCCCTCCGTCCCAATTTATTTGACACTTTTTAAATTTCGAAATTCAAACAAGTCTATCTTTTCAAACATAATTTTTATTAAGTTGAAGCTTATTTTGGGACGAATGGACTGCCTATTAAATCATACTATTTTATTTTTTACATTGGAGTAAGAAATTACAAAGTGAAAAAATTAATTCTTAATAATAAACTGAAAATTGAAGTAATTAACCAATTTAGCTGCTAATTTTTTTCCACATTAGTGTTATACTATGGAATAAGATAGGTAGAAATCCCCATAACTGAGTTTTTTTTATGACCACGATGTCCCTCCCACCAGCAACAAGTATCAGGTAACTATGTTCATCAAGATGTTAGGACATATACGAAGAAGCACCTAATGTTTTTGTCTTAGTTGGAATCCAAACTAGAGATTCTATGACTCTCAATCACTTCATTTTATTAACCATTAAGTCATACTCTTTGATACATTGAAGGTTTTTCAATATGACCTAATTAAGGGTTTAAAGTTATTTTATTGTGACATTTCTTAGACCTCTCTTTTAGTTCAAAATAACTCAATAACTTTTCTTTTTTTAGAAATTTCAAAATTTAGATGAATTTTTTAGTATTTTTTTTTTATTTGGAATAGAAGTTTGTGGATGTTGTTCAAACTGTGGTGATGAATTATAGTTTATTTGTTTTTTTTTTCCTTCTTTGAAGATTTGCGGATGTATTGTGAATGTCTTGTTAAACTTTTCTCATACCTATCAAAGCATGCTAGCTCTCTCTAATGTTTTTTCCCTTCGGACTTGTTGCAAATTCTACATTTTTTTATTTAATAAACTTAAAACAAGCAGTAATATTTATATACTTTGCGTTAATTTGTATTCAAGGTTGCTTGTATCTTGAAATTATATTTTACATGTTTTTATCTGCGGGTGTTTATACATTTTAATATTAAAAGTAAAATATTAAGTGCGTATGTTAATGGGTATAATTCGACAAGAATGTGGTTATTATTTTGCTGTAACTCTTGTAACCACTATTGATCTACCACTAATTCCACCCATTACTACCTCATTATACATTGTAACTTATTTAACTTTTAGACCATTCATTTATGAGTCCGGAGCCTAAAGGGCAAAAAAAATTGCCAAAAATTTCAAAGGGATACATCAATTTTTTTTTTAACCAAAAGGACAAAAACGCTCCTCACGTAGCGATTTTCTTCTGACGCCGTTACTCCGTTAGAATCAAAATTGCTGACCTACCAGCGATTTGTCCAAAAAAAAAATTCCTTTTTTTTAAAGAACATCGCTGCCCAAGCAGTGTTTTTCACAAATTAGCAGCGATTTTTTGTCAGAAATTTAAAAAAAAATCAAAAATCGCTCCGCATGTAGCGATTTTAGTGAAAAAAAAATAAAATTATTTTATAATCGCTGCCAACTCAAAATAAAATAAAATGCCAAGACATCGATTTTTTTTAATGCCAAGGCAGCGATTTGTTTTTTTTTTTAAAAAAATCTGGTGAAATCACTGCCTTATTATTAAAAAAAATAAAAAAATAAACTAAAATTGCTACATGTGGAGCGATTTCCAATTATTATATTTTTAATTTCTGAAAGAAAACCACTAGTAATTTTAATATTAAAAGTATTTTTTTTATAACAACGCTGCCATAGCAACGATTCTATTTTTTTTTTAAAAAAATTGCGAAAACACTGCTCGGGCAGCGATGTTCTTAAAAAAAAGGAATTTTTTTTGGACAAAATCGCTGGTAGGTCAGTGATTTTGATTCTAACGGAGTAACGGCGTCTGAAGAAAATCGCTACGTGAGGAGCGTTTTTGCCCTTTTGGTTAAATTTTTTTTTGATGTACCCCTTTGGAATTTTTGACAAATTTTTTTTGCCCTTTAGGCTCCGGACTCATCATTTACCTACATTATTATCCACATTATTCTTATTCAATACAAAGAAGAATTTCTCCCCTATAAATAGTGGTGATTCTTCCTTTGTGAAGTGCATGTCAAAAAAAGAAGAAGAGAAGTATGGAAAAATATAGTAGTGTGTAGTGAGGTAAGTGTAGTGAAAGAGAGGGTTCAGACTTGAGACTTGAGACAGAGAAAATATTCAAAGTTTTCAACTATATTCACTATATAAAGAGAATATTTATATGTTGAAAGAATGTGTTCTTTTTGTGGAGCTTAATTGGACTATTCGACTAAATCCAGAGTTGCTTGAGTTGTATGATGTTGTTGGGCTGTTGTATCCCGGAGGGGACAAGTCAAGAGTAATATTGTTGGATTTGATTATCGTGCAGCAGGCTTGAATCTATTTAAAGAGAGTGAGATATACGTGTCTCAACCTAAATGATTATTCATTCATTTTTGTTCATTTTATTTTCTACTGTAATTTATTGTATTTGTGGTATATTACACCAACATTATCTATTTTATTACGGGTTAAAATGGGTTCGATCAACCTAAGATTTTATTGATCAGTTTGGTTTTGAAGCTTATCGATTTGATTTATTGATTATTGGTTTATAGACATGTCAAACTGTTATAAAATAATTAAGATATCAATTTATTGATTATTAATTGTTATTATTTTAGCCGTTTAGATTTCACCTAGTATCTAGATGACAATTTGTCACTAACAAATCAAATGAATGATACACATGAGTTGACAAATCGCTTCTTGATTAGAAGCAAATATTAACAGACACATTGTAGAATAATTGAGAGTTAGAGACAATGAGAAATGAAAGTATGCAATTAAATCTCAAGTCGGAATTTTATATACTGAATAGTATAAATGTAATTATTAATTTATTATCAAGTTATCGACTAACCTGTTAAGGAAAAATTTCAAATCATTAAAATTCAATAAGCGGATACAAAAGAAAATTATCAAATTCTGTTACTAAAACTGCTAAATCAATAGCTCATAATCAATAAAGTGATAATTTTTTTCGGTTGGAACTATTATTTTCAATTCGATTTTGAATGACGTAGTTCAACCTACATTCCATTTGCATCTTAATGTCACTCACCTAACTTGTTTAAATGCAAAGGCATAAGAATAATGAGCGGGTTGGTCAAATATAAATAAGAATTGATAGGTCTACTTGGGTATGAATATGTTATGTTACATGTGAAACATTCAATAAAATTCTCAGTTCTCCATATCCATAGTGGCTGTTAAAATTTCAATTCTTATTACAATATCTTCCTATTTTTTAGGACACATCTGCATTAGAGTTCAATTAATTCAAATTTGTATTATATAAAATTCATTCAGAATTTTCTATCAAAAAAAATTTCATACATAAAACTTGAAACCAAAATCTCTGATTAAAGTAGAAATAATTCTCATCCGCTAAACCATATTCTTTGATGACACTATATATGTAATTAGGATGAATCATAACTAGAGTTATTTTTATCAAATATCACACAATAATAATTGATTGTAGTGAAAAGTTCATATAGTTGGCCACTTCAAAGTCTATTATGAACCAAACGATAAATAATTAGAAAATTTACCACTAAATGCAATAATTTTCTTGTTAAAGCATGTAAACATAATAGACGTAAAATTCTAATAATTCAATTAATTAACTATCTAAAGTTTCAATTTTTCGCTAGAAGATTTGATGCTCAGTCTAACTTTATGTGAAATTGTATAATGATGAAAGAAAAGGGAATAACTTTTTAGGTACGGTATAAAAATAAATTTAGCTAAAAGTGAACACCAAAACTGAAAATTAAATTTATATGGTCCCGTATGTCTCGAATTAGTTCTGAAGCCCATAGAATTAGCGGGCCGAGCCCTGGGCCACAGATGAGCAGTTAATTTAAGTAAAAATTAGGCAAATCACATAGTATAAGAAAGAAATTACTTCCTATCCCTACTCTTTCATTAATTACCAAAAATCCCTTTTTTTAGTGTCTTTCGGATACATAATATTGCAGGCGGATACTTTAATTAATAAAGGGCGGATACTTAAATTATTAAGTTGTTGTTATCAGTTTAATGCGTTAAATAAGGGATTAAAACGGAAATTATAATTGACTCCCACAAATCACGCGTACGTTTCTTCCTTTAACCAATCAGTCGTTCATAAACCTCTAACTAAATTATAATTTTTAAATTTCAAATTGTGAAACCTTCTCCCTGTTCTTCGAAAAAACAGTAAAAGTTTGATTCAAAGAATTTTTATGCTTCATGTGTACTAATTTTCTAGATATTTTGAATCTGCTAATAAGATATTATCATTTGGTGTGATTTTAACTTTATATAAATGTTACAAGAGACAAACTGTTGAATATGCATTTTTTGCATGTATAGCGTACTTCCGATCTCTCCTAATGTTACTTCTCAAGTCTTTGAACAACAACTTCTCAAAGCCCCACAACCTGTAACAACCACCATATGTAATTAAGTAACAAATGGAGAGTATGAAAGGAATATGTAAAAAAAAAAATCATTTCAATGTTGATTTCATGGTCAGTACCTAAAAGCTTTACAACAACATAACCACTTGATACTAAATATATTGAATTGTTTTATACCTAGTGTAAAACATATTGTATCATGTGTTGGGGTATATAACAATTAAGTTATTTGATAATTTATTTAGTATCATATACGTTATAGTTCAACTATATTTTGTATCTGATAATAAAAAATTGTTCAACCTGTTAAAGGATACTAAATATATTGAAACTTAATTGTTTTGTACCAATTGTAACATATACACAAATTTGTTATTTGATAATAAAATGTGAATCATATGCATAATAATTTTATAGATATTGTGTATCTGATAATAATATAGTATCATATGTTGTGATTTACATCAAGGCTACCACATGTTAATAGATACTAAATTAATTGAAAATTAGTTGTTGTTTACCAAGTGTAGAATATATAGTATCAGATATTCTGTATTTGATGGTTATATTGTATCAATAGTATTGAAAATTAGTTGTTGTTTACCAAGTGTAGAATATATAGTATCAGATATTCTGTATTTGATGGTTATATTGTATTAACAGTATTGGTGTATAAGATACAATTTGTAACAAGATACTATATAATAAACTATATATATTGGAACAATAATTAAAATTGAAATACAATTTTTGACAAAAAATAGTCTTCAAATTAATAATTACTTAGAATAATTGTGTTGAAACGGGAAGAATATTACAAAATACTAATTAACGTATCTTCAATACAATAAAACATAACTATTCTACATTAATCATTCCACCTTCTGCTGGTGTAGTGTAGCCACTCTTCGGCCTTGTAGGATCATCATTATCGCTAACATATCCCGTCTTGAACTTGTTCATACCATACTTCCATAACAGTGTTGCATATCTATTGCGAAGATAGTCACTCCGAAAACTAATAGATGGAATGTTGATTTCGTCGCTCAAGTATTCAGCAAAAACAGCTACATACATTCCACAATCACTGCAAACAAAAAGTAGATACATTAAAAAAGAGAATTAAATGTGCAAGTAAATAAATTATTTTACAATACTAACAGGCTATCGCTTTGTTGTTGCATAATGTCTTTAGCATATTCCAACTCAAACGACTGTTGTGGACCCAACAGTTCACTAGTTTCCTTGTCTTTGTACGCCTCCATTGATGCCCAATCAGTTCTCATAACCATTTTATTCTTTTAAGT
Source organism: Solanum acaule (assembly GCA_036250505.1). NCBI lineage: Eukaryota > Viridiplantae > Streptophyta > Magnoliopsida > Solanales > Solanaceae > Solanum > Solanum acaule. The sequence goes on along the minus strand of JAJOOR010011865.1, from coordinate 7,870 downwards.
ATCATATAGAGTATTATCATTGACTATGATACATAGTACCAAAACCAACCTAGATGCCAAATTGTGAATTAAGCAAGTATCTTAGATACAGTAATGTTCATTTCATTTGATACTAAATAACAACAAAACATAAGAAAACATAAAAGGTACACAAATTCAATTATTCCTTAAATACAGTGACAAAAAACAACCTACAAAGTAAATGTGATTTGAGTACTTAACTTCGATACAGTTCTCTTCACTTTTGATACAATAACAGTTAATAAACAAATTCGCAAAAAATTAATGTATCTGGAAAACAACTGCATAATTCAAAGAGGATACTTAATAAAAAAATGAGAAATTATTTATCATCAGATTTAAAAAAAAAAACAGGGGATACATATATGATAAAAATTGCATACCATGGGTAATGTTGGTCGATTAATGGGAGGGGCAACCTTTCTACCCCTTTTCTTTGGGCTTTTCAGATCTTTTGAAGTACATGCATGTACTTCTTTTACCGATTTTCTCTTGCTAGAACTTTGATTTGCCATGACTATCGGGTCATGCAACCTTTTAGAACTCAATTCTTTACTGTTAGGATCTTCTGAATAAAAAATTAGAGATTTGTTAGATGTTAGATGCATAATGCAAGAGCCAAAACGATTGATACACAATAAAAGAAAAAAAAAAGGTGGAAATCACAATGGAGAAGATGAGAAAACCTAATTTGAACTCTGAATCCGATTGAATAGTGATAGAATTCTTTTGAAATTCAAAATTATTTGAATTTGATAACTGAAATTGTAATGGGAGAGATTGAAGGCGAAAATTAGGGAATGGGAAAGGTCTGATTTGACTTCCAAATAATAAAGTATCCGGTTAAGTTGAATTGGGGGAAAATAAGGGATTTTTGTATTTTAATAAAAGAGTAGGGAAATATTGAGAATAGGTAAAGTAATGTTGTGTACTTAAGTAATTTGTCCAATAAAATTACCATCAACTATCCTATCCCAAGCCTTAAAATAAGAATCTTGAATACATTGTATTTTTATTTAGGGAAAAATGTCTGAAATATATCCGAACTTTGACCGAAATTGCTGTAACAATACCGAACTTTGGAAAGGACCTTTTACCTCTACACTATTTAATAATGTATTTAAAGGTATATATGTGTCCACGTGGACATCATAAATATTGCATAATTATAAATAGTAACTTGTCCACATGGGCACATATATACCTTTAAATTATACTATTAAATAATGCAGGAGGGTAAAAGGTCCTCCATAAAATTTGGTATCGTAACAACAATTTCAGGAGTATTTTTCAGACCATTTTCCCTTTTATTTAATATCAAAGGTGCCTCAAAAGGTTCTTCATGACTTTAGTTAGTAGTTAGTACACTGAACAAATACTCACTATATGACATGTTGTAAATTAAGAATTTAACATAAAGAGACCAAAAATCAACTCCAAATTCACTCACTCATTCACAAAAATATAGACAAAATATACAATCAGGCAAAAGCTTTGAACACCTAAAATATGATGATGCATATATAGAAGCTTTAAACGATTTGGAATACTCTTAAGATTCAGAAGAATGTGTTCTATTAACATTTGGGCTTGCGTGTGCTTTTTATTTAGAAAGGGTTAAAAATACCCTTGACGTATCTCAAATGGTTCAAAAATGCTCTCCTTTCCCCTTTTGGTTTAAAAATGTGTATGAAGCTTAGACTTTGATCTCTCGGCTTATAAAAAAAATTATTTCTAAAGAAATACTTATGATCTCAAGTTTTATGTCCTTGTTTGTTATTCTGTTGAGAATATTTCTAATGAAAGAATACTTCATTCGTATTAATATTGAATAACTTGAATTTTTTTAAACCAAAAGGGTAGAGCGATATCCTTGCACAGAATTAACTCTGTTAACTCCGTCAAAAAAAAAATCTTAAAAAATTCTCTGCCCAGCAACAGCAGCGATTTTAAAGACAATTTTTTTTAAAAAAAGCAAAAATTGCTGCCCATTAATTTATTTAAAAAAAAATTCTTAAGAAAATAATAATAAAAATTTTAATTAAAAATCGATTTTTGAGTAAAAAAAAATAAAAAATCGCTGTAGCAGCGATTTCTCCATTAATTTATATTTTTTCATTAATGGTGCACAAATTTCTTCTTCTGGTGCACAAATCTAATGAAAAAAATAAATAAACTAATGGAGAAATCGCTGCACCAGCAGAAATTTTAATTTTTTAAAATTTTTCTTATGAGTTTTTTTTTAAAAAAAAGTCAGCAGCGATTTTTATTTTTTTTAAAAAATTAAGAGACAAATCGCTTCCCCAACAACGATTTTTGTTATTTTTAAAAAACTATAACTCGAAAATTGCTGGTAGAGCAACAATTTTAATTTAAAAAGAAAATATTTTTTGAAGAAAATGTTGTTGGGGCAGCGATTTTCTTAAAATTTTCTTTTTGACGGAGTTAACAAGGTTAATTCTGTGCAAGGATATCGCTCCTAAGGGAGCGATTTGACATTTTAGGTTTTAAAAAAATTTGATAGGTCGTTTATGCTTTTTGAAGGAAAAAAATGGCCTTTTTAACTCCAGACTCGAATTAAAAGTTCTTACAATAGAACCATGAATTTACATTTTTTTTCCCATGTGTTTCTCAGTTTGGTAGGCTTCATGTTATTAACAATATATAGATATTTTATAGGTTTGGTGCATCAGCATGGTGCAAAAATGATGGTGTCTAAAGGAAACATTACAAATTCAATACGTTGTTATCTATATAGTACATATATTTTTCTGTTTCAATGATAGGAAAAAACAATATTATTTGTCTGCTGGTAGATTGAAAATTTAAGGGTGTTTGCATCATTTTATTTATTAATTCATTGATGAATATTGTGTAAGATATTTATTAAAGCAGTTATAGAAAATTGAGTTTGAGATATTTGTAAACGAAATAAACCTGAGTATTTTTATTTTTGTTTTAAGTTTTATGTGTTGATATTCTAAAAGTTGTATACAAAGCATTTGAATGACAACTTTTCTTTTCTTTTTGGAGATAGTGATGAGATCAAGAAGTTTGAGGAGGAAAAGGTGTTGTCATTAGTTATTAATTTTTGCTTGATCTTGATTTTATGTGTTTTCAGTTGTTGATCAGTCCTGCAGTGCACTCATTTTCCTCTATAAGAGTGAATTATAATGATGTATTACAATATGAGTCAAAGTTAATTTAATTTTCTTTGAGCACACAACTCAATGCAACATATTAGGGGGATTTATTTATATTTAGATAAATTAAAGTCCAAAAAGTCATGATAATGGTTATTCATATTTTGACAATTGATTATGAATTGATATAAATTTTTTCCTATTAAAATCATCTTCATAACTCATATCTTTTGTAATGACCCCTTTCGATCGTTATGGGTAACCCCATGGTGAATGATTTGGGTCAGGAAACCTTTTGGATAGTGGCAAATTTTAAGTTAGGTCAGTCTCAGACCAAATATGAATGAGGTGCGGTCTAGGGAAATCAGGGGAAGTATTGGGGTTAATGCCTAAGTGTGGACTGAGTTTTTCATCAGCCAAGAAATTAAGGAGTCTATAGGGCTTTACGAAAGTAAATTCACGTGAGTAAAACTCTGGATATCGAACTTGGCATGAAAGAGTCATTTTAGAACGTTAAGGCTTCAAGGGTGTGCTGTGAAATAGGGACTTTGGGGAAGAATTATGAGTCTTGGTCTCCATGCAAGTTGTTATAGCAGATTGGTAGTCTCTATAACGGGTCTGCCGTGATTTAATGTAGAAAGAGTCCCAAAATTGCTCTTTATTCTGCAACTTCGCTCTTGTGAAAAGAAAGGGCAATTTAAGGTTATTTTTTCAGTTTTCTACCAATCTCTTTGATAAAGGTAAGTTAATTACTCCCCTAAGTAATTCAATTCTTAAGCCTTAGAATGTAGGGTGAAACTCTTAGGGGAGGGTTTTGACTTGAATTTATGGTGAAAAAGCAATGATTTGGATAGAATGATCATGAAATTGACCTAGGGTTATGATTTGAGTATAATCTGGATATTCTTAGGCCATTATTCATTGATTGTTGTGCTTTATAATTATTTTAGACCAAGAACAAGTTAAGGCATTACAAAAGGGGAAAACTCAAGTTCTTTAGAGTTTCAAGGTTTGATTTGAAGTAGGTGATTGTTAATTATTTTTCAAGTTATGTAATGTGTGCATGTTAACTGCTTTATAGTATTACTCATGCAATATATGTGGGAAAACGTAAAGGAGGAAGGTGAAATGATATCATGTTGATAAGTCTCACGCAATGAACCTATTTAAATTACTTGTGGCTTCAAGTGTGGTTGTTCATTGTTGTAACACCCCGAAAATTTCTAAGTTAAGACTCGAATCATTTTTTATTTACTTGTAGGGTCATATCGGGTGATTCTTAAATAGCCCATATGTTTAAAGATAAATTCTTTAGTGTGGAAATGATTTTGGATATAAATTAAGGCCACTAAAAACTCCTAGCACAAAGTAGAGTTGAAAGTTTTCTTATCAATTAAGTTTTGATGTAAGATTCTACTTGGGTCAACTTCAAATGACCATATCTCTTAGAATATAATAAGTTACATGTCCCATAACCTATTAAATTAAAGGTATTTGAATCTTCTTTCCAATGCCACCAATTTCGCGTCAATCCAATTTCTGAGTAAAAAGTTATGACCATTTTAGTAACCCAGTGACGAATTAGCCGACGGGAAAATATTTAAAAGGGTCTTTTTGCCTTTTTACCTCTAAGAAAACCCTAAATGAATTTCTTGACTAATTAAAGACCAAAACCAATCATATTTTCATCTCTTAATCCCCCATTCTCATCTCTCTCAAACCCTAAGACAAAACCCTAAGGGAAAAAAACCAAAGTAGAAGACTCCATTTAAGATTCTTTCAATCTTTTTCAAGATTCTTCTTCAAGGTAAGTCTTTCTCCAATAATTCTATTCTTTCCAACCCAATTTCTTCATACAATTATGAATCATTAATGAGAATCCAAATTCTTGGCCATAGAGTTTCAAGAAATTAATTCAAGAAATCTCAAGAAAGGTTTTCTTGATTTTTCTCCTTCAAGCTAGGATTTCAAGGCTTCTAATCAAGTTCTTCTTCAAGATTCTTCAAGAACCTTGTTTTTCCAGGTATGTAAGGCTATCATAGTGTTGGAATAGTTCAGCCTCATGCCCTACATCTACTTTCAGTTCACTAAAAGAGAAATCTAGGATTCTATCCCTAGATTTGAGTATTCTTGAGATAAGTTGATTTTGAGTTCTTGAGTTCCTGTTTCTTTTTGAAATTCTATTCATAAATATTGAATTGTTATATGTTATGCATTAATATTCTTGAGTTGATTCATTCATGTCTATATTTCAGCATGAACCCTATGAATTGAATATTTTTGAGAGGAGAAATATCATTGAGTTATGAGTTTCGAGTTCTTGAGTCCTTGAGTTCTTGAGTCTTGAGTTTTGAAGACCAAGTTTCCTTATTGCTATTAAGATCTCTGAGTTGATTCGTTCATGTCCATAATTCTACATAAACCCTATGATTTGAGTTATAAATTTTGAAAAGCTTTTTAAAGCCAACACTTGAGTTCTTAAACTGAGTTTTGAGAAAGTAAATATGAGTTTTGAGAAAGTAAATATGAGTTTTGAGAAAAGAGTTTCTAAAACATGATTAATATGACAATCGAGTATGCCATTAATGTTTAAGCAGTATGGTATCTAGATATACCATCAATGTTTATGTAGTATTACTTCCTGAGTCATCAATGATCATATTATAATATGATTTTGAAATGTTTTTGAGAAAGAGTTTTCAAGTATGAGTATAAGGGGACATTGTATTCTCAGAGGCATCAATTTTTACATTGATAAAGAGATACTGAGATTTCTAAATGAGTTATGAGTTCAAAAGTTATTTCAAGAATAGTTACCTCTTTTAAGAGGGTAGTTTGAGCAATTATCTCAAACTGGAGGAAGAGTTATATTTTTTTAAAACATATGCGCATGAGTATATATTATTGGGAGTAATATTGAGCACCGATATGGAGGAGAGTTCAAACAACTCATAGCCCCATAAACCATGTATGCCAACATAGGTAAAAGATCATAATTTTTTAGATGTTTCCTTATTACTTTTAAGCATAGCTTAGTGGATCCACTTAGTTGAGGATGTTCTATACCCCGACAAGGAATGTGCACGAGTGTAATTTAAAAGGAATGCGCACGAGTGTACTAAAGAACTGAAATGAAGTAAGTACATCTAACTAAACCTAACTAGACCCCCATTAGCCAGAAGATACACTCGTGCGCAAGTTTAAGTAAAAAATCCAAACGGGCCCCCATAAGCCTAATGGGTACATAGAATAGCTATAACTACAAAGAATAGGTGGATCCACTAAGTGGTTCCACTAAGTTATGATTAAAAGCAATAAGGAATTATCTAAAAAGTATGATCCTTTACCCATATTGGCATACATAGTTTACGAGGATATTCTGTTGTCTGAACTTATCCCCATACCGGTGCTTAATACTACTCCCAATAATATGTAACTCATGCTCATATGTTTAAAAACATAACTCTTCCTCAATTTGAGATAATTACTCAAAATATCCTCTTAAAAGAGGTAATGTTCAAGACTCATCATAAACTCATTTTAAAAAATCAGTATTTTCCTCTTTTAAATGTGAAAGTATTACATACTTGGGAATACTTAGTTCCCGTATACTCATTTTGAAACATGAAACTCAACTCTCCTCATCCTCATACTCATTTACTCAAGTCTTAAAGACAATTTATAAATAATTGCAAAAGTGTCATGACCCGAGTCTACGCCCTGGACGTGGCCGGCACTCAAGAACCATTGCTGGTCCCCAAGCGAACCCTCATCTTGGCTGACTACAAGCGGAAGACTAACTTAAGCATGCAAAAGCTTAAAACTGAAATAAAAGTTCATAAAACTTAAATACAAACTTTAAGTCCAAAGAAAACTCTGTATAATAAAATATATACAACTCGCCATAAAAAGGCAACTTTAGTCTTTAAAACATTTAACAAAATAAATGAAGACTTCTAAAACTCTATTGTCTATCTATGAAGCCTCTACATGATAAAGATGGAAGTCGGGACAAGACCCACGACATCCTAACAACTGATATAACTGAAAGGTAAATGAAATCCTTCGAAAGCAAGGAGGCTCACCATAGATAACTCGAACTCTTGGATGTATTAACGAAGCTCATGTTGATGATCCTGAATACCTGTGTCTGTATCATGAGAAGATGCATGCCAAATGGCTCAGTACGTGGAATGTATGAGCATGTAAGGGGAATTCTAAAACATAAACATAAGCTTAAACTTGATAAAAAGTGGAAACATACTTACCTTCTTTCAAACATACTCAACTCAAGGAATACTCAATGATACTCAAAACTACTCAACTTACTCAACTCAGAAGTACTCAAGGATAAGATACTCAACTCAGAGATTAGATACTCAACTCAAAGATATGATACTCGACTTTGGGTACTCAACTCAATATAAAGCAACAATATACATGCAATATATGGAAAACTTTATAAACAGTAAAAACAACTTAGTTCGTTAAAGAAAATGCAATAACAAACTTAACTTTACTTTTATAATAAAGTAATATAGTTTATGTGGGAGATTCTCTAACCGACAACCACCACTATGAGCCTAAGTGGTGATACAACGTCTTGCTCACGCTGCCAGAACTGTCCTATACTTTGCCGTCATATAGAACGCTTAACTTAGTGGATCCACTAGCTTAACTTATGTGATCATCTAAAAAGTATGACC
>JAJOOR010011864.1:0-21077 GCA_036250505.1 Solanum acaule | reverse complement strand
AGAAATATTTAAAAATTATATCAAAGTAAATATTTTTATGTATAAAATAAAATTTTAAAATTATATATATAATGTCGGGTTGGTTTGGTCTTGGGTTGTTTTTTTTTTAGTTAAAACCAAACCAACCCAAATATAGTCGGGTTTTTTTTTTCAATACCAAACCAAGTCAAACCAACCACTAGTTTGGTTTTTTTTCTCGATTTGACTCGGTTTGCAGTTTGGTTTGGTTTTCGGTTCGATTTTGTACACCCCTACTTTGAAGTATTTGATGTATGACAATTCCTTAAAAGATAATCAAAACAATCAAAATCATTTCAATTCTTTTTTGAGATTCAACAAATTTTACACTTTTTCTTCCTCAAATTCTTCTCCAATAATTTTAAGCTTTTTTTTTTATTCAACAATGATCAATACCACTATGTTGTTGAGATATTATGAAACCAATTAATATAACCACCAATTGTAAGAATTATTATTAATTATTATTAATTATTTCTTACTTATGGCCCAAGTTTACTTTTAGCCCAAGTAATACCATAAATACTCCCTCTGTCCCAATTTATGTAGCACTTTTCCTTTTTCGAGAGTCAAACAGTTTAAGTTTGACCGGCAATTTGCGCATGAGATTTTCAATTTTTTTGAAATGAAATTTATATATTTGTAAACTACGTAAAAAGTACTATAAGTCACAACAACTGATAATTCAAAATGTTTAAAAGATATATGAAAAATTTACGGTCAAAGTTAGACTTGTTTGTATCTCGAAATTCGAAAAGTGCCACATAAAATGGGACGGAGGGAATAATATTTAATGAATAATAGATCTCGTCCGTACATTGGTTACTTGATGGACGTATCAGATTAAGTCATAACCTCTATAAATTGGTCCTCCCTCCACCCATTAGGGTTATCACATATTATCTACATTAATCCATCGCTGACGGGTGCCCTAACATAAAGTTAGAGCAAGTAGGTAGAAATCAATTTACGACTAACGCTTTCGTTTTTCTCTGTGATGATGTCTTCCACATCAGGTATGTGCCCCTAATGATCTCTATGTAAAATTATCGTGTTCAAGATCCTGATATTATGTATTAAAGTATTTAATCTTACATGTGACATCAGAGCCTGAATTGTTTTGAACGGATAATTTTACATATATATGAAAATAATTATCATGTAAGAGTGGAATTTTGACACGAGAATGTCCACGAATCAGTGCTGCATGCCTTAGTACGTGGAAAGTTTTTGTTTAAGACATAAAAGTATGTGATCTTTTAGCCCTTAACTAAATAAATAAATAATAACTACTACTAATTTATAATTGAAAATTGGTCAAATCCTTAGGATATATAAAGTCATGTGCATCTGTGCACCATTATTCGTGAAGAATTTCCTACCCATTATTTCTCCCTGTTTTGAACAATTCGTGCACGCTAATTAGCACACTCTGCATATATTTAAGATTTCCCACTTTATAAGTCTGCAGAATATGATCTCTGATGATATATTAAGTAAGAATGTATGAATTTGTATACCATAGAATAATTTTTTATAACGTAATAATTATGTTTTACTTTAGATTGTGCAATAAATTAAAGTGGTCGTTATACTAGCAATAAATAATATGTGTGTATTTTGTGCAAAATAGTTTGTTAGTCACTAAAGTGGCCATGGCCAAACTAAAATGTATAAAATTATTCACATGCACAAAAATTTATGATATTATGTATGCATTTGTACTAATATGGTTTGTTAGTCACCAAAGTGGCCAAACTAGAGAAATTAATGTCTACACATATAATATTTATGATCAGTTGGCATATGTAGATTAGTACAATTCAATATTTATTGGCATATTCAGTATTCCAAAGAGAGATTGGGTCTGGTTTTTCAACCTGATGCATGTATTATGTTTCTATAGTTTGTTAGTCATCAAAGTGGCCAAACTAAAATATATAAAATTATTCACATGCACAAAATTTTATGATATTATGTATGCATTTGTATTAATATAGTTTGTTAGTCACCAAAGTGGCCAAACTAGAGAAATTAACGTGTACACATATAATATTTATGATCAGTTGGCATATGTGGATTAGTACAATTCATTATTTATTGGCATATTCAGTATTCCAAAGAGAGACTGGGTCTAGTTTTTCAACCTCATGCATGTATTTAGGGGTGTTCCTGGTTCGGTTTGGATCGATTATTGGTTAAAACCAAAACCAAAACCAAACCAAACGAAAAAAATAACCGTCGGTTTGGTTATTGACGGTTTGGATCGGTTTGGTTCAGTTTTTCTGGTTTTTTCCGTTTGAAAGTAATAAATTTTGAGGACATACGTATCTTGATAGACAAACACCTACTACATGAGCAATCCACCGAAAAGCTATTGTTGGTTCAATTAAGCAATTAAACAATACTAAATTTGTCATTACACGAACAAAATGATTCAATTAAGAGAAAGTGTAATTATCTTATGAAAGGTATGGTTGGTAAAGACTAACGTAATAAATTTTGATGGACTTGGACTTATGATTGTAATAGATGGGCTAAAATTTAAGTGTTGGGCTTAAGAAAATGGTAAAGTTAAAGACTTAAGTTACTTAAAATTTAACAAAATATTTATATATAATGTATCAGTTCGATTTGGTTATTTTTATAGTTATTTTTTAGTAAAACCAAAACCAAACCAAATAGTATCGATTTTTCAAAATTTAAAACCAAACCTAACCAAATCAAATCAAATATCAGTTTGGTTTGGATTGCGGTTTGGTTTGGTTTTTTAACCATAACCATGAACAACCCTACATGTATTATGTTTCTATAGTTTGTTAGTCACCAAAGTGGCCAAACTAAAATGTATAAAATTATTTACATGCACAAAATTTTATGATATAATGTATGCATTTGTATTTATATAGTTTGTTAGCACCAAAGTGACCAAACTAGAGAAATTAGCGTCTACACATATAATATTTATGATCACTTGATGCATGTATTATGTTTCTATAGTTTGTTAGTCACCAAAGTGGCCAAACTAAAATGTTTAAAATTATCCACATGCAAAAAATTTTATGAGATTATGTATGCATTTGTATTCATATAGCTTGTTAGTCACCAAAGTGGCCAAACTAGTATGGTTAAGAAAAATATGCATTCATAAAATTGTCATTTATCTATGAAGGTTAATTAAATGCCTATATTGAAAAATAAATAGATAAATTGACTTTCACTATTGCTAGAACTTAAATATTTACCCAAAGGTGAATATATCATTCAACGAATAGTGAAAATTATGAGGTAAATTAATATTTTAGTCAAACATATATTGTATATCCAAAGATGTCGTATATGTTTGATAAAACAAATTATTCAATTACCTATTAAAGATAAAAATGGAATTTAAATTATGATAATGTGTCGTAGTATCTACCCAAAGGAGAATTACGATATATTTTTATTGTTTTACTGAATTCACATTATTTTTCTGATTTGTGAGCATGTATATCTATTTTGCAGTTATTCCTCTTCATTCACATGCTTTGTCTGTTACTGTGTTCAATGGATTGAACTTCTCTGAATGACATGAGCAAGTCCAGTTCCACTTAGATGTGATGGATCTTGACTTGGCTCTGCTGAATGACAAACCTATTGCCATTACTGATAAGAGCAGTGGGGATGAGAAGTCTTTTCATAAATCATGGAAACGCTCTAACAAATTAAGCCTTATGTTTATGCGTATGATTGTTGCTAACAACATTAATAGTACTATTCCACAAACAAAACAATAGTACTATTCCACGAACAAAAAGCGTCAGGGAATACCTGAAGTTTGTGGAAGAACGTTTTCGTTATGCTGATAAGTTTCTTGCTGGTACACTAATGGCTGAACTCACGACCATGAAGTTTGATGGGTCGCGTATTATGCAAAATCATATCATTGAGATAACTAACATTGCAGCAATACTTTCAACCTTGGGGATGAAAGTGGATGACACCTTCTTGGTTTAGTTTATTCTGAACTTATTGCCTCTTGAGTATGGACCATTCCAATTAACTATAAGTGGGATGTTAGTGAATTGTCCAGCATGCTTACTCAAGAGGAGTCAAGACTTAAGAAACAAGAAGGTCATTCCATTAACCTCATGGGTCAAGGAGCTGGAAAAAGACTTAAAGTGAAGGCCAACAAGTTTAAGAAAAATAAAGCATATGCTAATGTTCCATAGGATGCTCATAAGGAACTCAAGGCCGATGTGTGTCGTTTCTATAGAAAGGAAAGAGCTATCGCTAAATGAAAGTTCTACTTATTTGTGGCATAAATATTTGGGTCATGTATCCAAAGAATGATTAAAAAAAATTAGTAAAGAATGAGATTCTTCCGAATTTAAATTTTGCTGATCTTGATATATGTTTGGATTGTATTAAAGGAAAGCAAACCAAACATACCAAGAAAGATACCACAATGAGCACTCAGCTTCTTGAAATTATACACACTGATATTTGCGGACCCTTTGATGTTCCATTTTTTGGTGGAGAAAAATATTTTATCACCTTTATCAATGATTTTCACGTTTTGGATTTATCTATTTGTTGAAAGGAAGAAAAATCTCAAGCAGTGAACCTCTCAAAGTGTACGTTAATGAGGTTGAAAGCCAATTAGATAGAAAAGTGAAAATCATTAGGTCAAATAGAGGAGGTGAATATTATGGAAAGTATAACGAATCAGGACAATGTCCAGGTCCATTTGCAAAATTCCTCAAAAAGAATGGCATATGTGCACGGTATACTATGCCAGGAACACCTCAACAAAATGGTGTTGGGCATAATCGAACACTTATGTATATGGTTAGGAGTATGATGAGTAATTCCTCATTACCCAAATCATTGTGGATGCACTCTTAAAACCATTGTATATTTATTAAACATGATTCCTAGTAAGGCAGTTCCAAAGACCTCTTTTGAACTGTGGACTGGAAGGAAGCCTAGTTTAAGACACCTGCATGTTTGGGGATGTCAAGCGGAAGGTAGAGTTTATAATCCACAGAAAAGAAATTAGATTCTCGAACAGTAAGTGGTTACTTTTTTGGTTATCCAGAGAAATCTAAAGGGTATATGTTTTACTGTCTAAATCATAGTTCGAGAATTGTTGAAACTGGTAATGCAAAATTCATTGAGAATAATGAAGTTAGTGGGAGCGTTGAACAACAAAGTGTGGAAATTAATAAGGTAAGGGTAAATATTCTATTGCCCATGAATGTACCTACTTCCACACTAGTAACAAATATTGTCCCTCTTGTTGAAGAACATGTTAACAATGTTGAACAATATTTGGGTGAAACACTTCAAGAAGGAACTAACTCACAAGTATCTGATGCAAATGAATCACAAACAGTGTCATTAAGAAAATCTCAAAGAGAAAGAAAATCGTTCATTTCAGATGATTATGTGATTTATTTGCAAGAGTCAGATTTTGAGATTCGAATTAATAAAGATCCGGTTTCATTTTCACAGGCCATAGAAAGCACTGAGTCTGATAAATGGATTGATGTCATGAATGAAGAGTTAAAATTCATGGAATACAACAAAGATCGGGATCTCGTTCAATTACCAGAAAGTTCTAAAAGAATCGGGTGTAGATGGGTCTTCATGACCAAACACGATTCAAATGGTAATATTGAACGATATAAAGCCAGACTTGTTGCCAAGGGATACACTCAAAAATGAGGCATTGATTATAAAGAAACTTTTTCACCGATCTCAAAGAAAGACTCATTAAGAATTGTTTTGGCTTTGGTAGCTCATTCTGATTTAGAGTTACATCAAATGGATGTGAAAACTGCCTTTCTTAATGGAGACCTCGAGGAGAATGTTTATATGGATCAACCAGAGGGTTTCAAAATTAAAGGAAAATATCAAATGGTGTGTAAGCTAAAGAAGTCAATATATGGACTCAAACAAGCCTCACGACAATGATATATAAAGTTTAATGATACCATAACATAGTTTGGATTTAAGGAAATTATCGTTGATTGGTGCATATATCAAAAAATTAGTGGGAGTAAGTTTATATTTTTAGTCTGGTATGTTGATGACATTTTACTTGCTGCTAATGATTTAGGCATATTGCGTGAGACGAAAGACTTTCTCTCTGTGAACTTTGAAATGAAAGATATGGGTGAGACATCCTATGTGATAGGGATAGAAATATTCCGTGATAGATCACAAGGATTATTGGGACTGTCTCAAAAGCGCTATATCGAAAGAGATCTAGAGAGATTTAACATGAACAATTGTTCAACAAGAATAGTTCCTATTAAAAAAAAAGGATAAATTTAATCTCATGCAATGCCAAAGAATGATGTAGAACGAAAAGAAATTAAATCAATTCCTTCATCTTCTATTGTTGGAAGTTTGATGTATGTTCAAACTTGCACAAGACCGAATATTATTTTTGCGATCGAAATGCTAGGAAGATATCAAAGTAATCTTGGAATTGATCACTGAAAAAACTGCAAAAGAAAAGTTTGTGGCATGTTATGAAGCCACAATTCATGCATTATGGCTATAGAACTTTATTTCAGGACTTGGGGTTGTCGACACCATTACCAAGCCGCTGAAAATTTATTGTGATAATACTGCATCAGTATTCGTCTCCAAGAACGATAAGTACTCCAAATGTGCCAAACATATGGAATTAAAGTACTTTACTTTTAAGGAAGGAGTTCAGAAACAAAGAGTGTTACTTGAGAATATTAGAACTGATCTCATGATTGCAGATCCGTTAACAAAAGGCTTACAACCAAAGACATTTAAAGAACATGTTCAAAGAATAGGTCTTGGTTGTACGTATGATTGAGACATTTATGATGTTCTTACACTCTGAGCTCAATTACGTGTTTCTGATATACATTAATGAATTTCTTGTTTCTCATAATGGTGTACACAATATTGTTTTGAGATATTACAAGATAAGTCTCTATGAGACATTATTGTGGACCGTAATGTTATATGTTTTTATAGCTTATGAACCTAGTATGATAAGTTGCTAATGTAGTAGTATATGGAGGAAAGTATGTAGCTTAAAATGTATGTACAACTGCCATAACTCTCATTAGTAGTTTGCTATATTGTGGTATGTATGATGGACATTATAGAAGAGATTTATTATACGCGTAACTAATGTTTATGAAATATTAATGTTATATGGTCATTGGGCTAAGTGGGAGAATGTAAGAATTATTATTAATTATTTTTTACTTATTGCCCAAGTTTACTTGTAGCCCAAGTAATACCATAAATAATATTTAATGAATAATAAATCTCGTCCGTACATTGGTTACTTGATGGACGTACCAGATTAAGTCATAACCTCTATAAATTGGTCCTCCTTCCACCCATTTGGGTTATCACATATTATCTATATTAATTCCATCGCTGACGGGTGTGGTAACATAAAGTTAGGGCAAGTAGGTAGAAACCAATTTACGACTAACGCTTCCGCTTTTCTCTGTGATGATGTCTTTCACATCAGGTATGTGCCCCTAATGATCTCTATGTAAGATTATCATGTTTAATATCCTAATATATTAAAGTATTTAATCTTACACCAATACCCTTAGAAATTTATGGATCTATTCTCAATCTTGTTTTACTACAACAAAAAGCTCTAACGAAACAACTTCAATATTTGCATGGAAAACCACAGATTGTAAGGGAGGATGAAGAAGTTGATAAGATGATAATCAATGAAGATTTGCAATATATTGTAATTGGCGACTTTACATACAATGCAAAATCTGTGATTAATACCAAAATACTAGTACGAGTTGAAAGGAGATACAAATATATGGCTCTTGAGCTATAATTATATGCCAATAAAGACATCAAACCTAGAGATTATGTCAATTTACTTTCTAAGACTCAATCTATATATATATATATATATAAAGCTGAATGTAAATCAGGCTGATGTGGCACCTTGCTCTCAATGGCCACCATTCCTATTTATCTATTTTCTCCTTTTTTTAACATTTTAATTTCATTTTTATACATAATTTACTAATTAAATAGATTAATAAAAGATTAATGCAATAAATATATAATCAAGCCTACATAGTAACCACAATTGATTTTTATGTCCACTCTTAATTCATCATTAAAAAGACAATAATGAAAGAACATTAATGTGAGCAAATGTCAAAACCGTTTTAATTGATTTAAAGCCTTCAAAAAAAAAAAAAAATCAATGTTAAGATTAATCCTTATCATTTATAATAAGAGACTCTTTATTTTTATTTCAATAAATTCTTTTAGTTACAACATAATCTGCATTACTTAATTGCAGAATTTGAAATATTTTTACACCATTAAAATTTGAAGACAACTATATAAACATAATACAATATACATTCACAAACTCAATTTTTTCATGAATCAATATGAAATTTATGTAATATAAATTCCAGAAATAGATAGACAAGAAATAATGTGTCTAAGAAAGAAGCCCATCACAATTCAAGATTATTTTGTAATCTCAAACCATGAACATTACTAATGTCTTGTGTTTTTTTGTAGAAATGTTGGATCAACAACACCTCATATTATATGAACAACTCTTCGTTGATTACTTTTCAAGATACCATTCATGTGATTTGACATCCGAGAGTGAAGCAAGAAGAAGAAAAGAAACAAGAGTTGATACTTTTGAAGAAGTTTTAGCCTAAATCTACAAACGGTTAATTTGATAGGTAAAATTTCCAACCCAACTCTTATATGAACGTTGATTTTCTTCTTTTGTTCTCTTCCTTTACTGAAATACTTTGAATTTGTATAACAACAAAGTGATAATATTTTAAGAAAGTATTGATATTGAGGACTTTTACATAAAATTAGAGAGATACAAAAAGAAAATATATAGAGTACTGAAGGAGAGAAAGAAAAATGAAAAGATACAAAGAGTGATGAGAAAAATACAGGTATCAAATAAAAGAAGAAGAAAAAAGGCTCCATATATATAATATTGCCAAAATTAAAGTTTGATGTACAAGGAATAATTTATTTATTTTGTTCCATATATAACTCTTAATATGTTCCATGTAGGGTTTTCCGAAATTTATATGTTGTTCCATATATAGTCTTAATATGTTCTATATATATATCCTCCCTAAATTTATAGAGAACAATAATAAATTATTTAAATAGCAGGAGATATTATTTAAAAAGACAAACAAAAAGAGAGATGGTAATTTAATTTTAATTCATTATAAGGAGAAAAAGAAAGAAAATGGCTTCAGTTTTTAGAGTAAAATTTGGAGATTCAAGTTGTAATTAAGGAAAGCACAAATTAATGTGTTAAGAAAAAGAAAAAAGAAAGGCATAAAGGAAAGAAATAAAAGGACTACCGAAAATTTGAAAATTTAATTTTATTAATTCCTTTTTATTCTATTTCCTTTTTTAATTTATTTCAGATTATATAAAATCCATACAGAAGAAAACATACTTTATATATAGCATTATATAACAAAATAAATAAAAGATATGATTGAATACATGTAAAAAATATTAGTAAAGATTTAAAGACTAAAATTTGAAGACATTATACTTCACAAATTAATTAATACTATGTGTAGTATTTATATAACAAAAAATTAAAAATTAAAATATTTATAGTTGTAATTCTTGGATATATTGATGAATACATTCATTTTGTTACCATACGAATGTTATTTAGTAAATTCATTGATGTTCATAATTTGTATAAAATTTGTTTATGGAAGAGTGATGTAGTACCTTTTATAGGCAAAATAAAAGTGATACTTTTAATTAGTTTATTTTATTGGTAATTTTGTCTTCGTTATTATCATTTTTTCGTTTTTCATTTTGTAATTTATGAGTTTTTTTGTTTAATACTTATATTGAAGTTCGAATAATTCGAATTCAAGTATTGTTGAGCCTATTTGTATATTTTTTAAAAAGAATTGTAAGAAAAATGCTTATGCAGGTGTAAAAATGTAAGTTCATTCACATATTTATGATTCATATGGATATAGATTCTATAGCAAATAATTTAAAAATGGAACTAGAGGTATAAACGTAATAAAAATCCTCATACACTATATATTTCATAATATATCTTTTAAATAAATCACATTTACTAATTCACTCAAATATATATTGTTTAAAGGTTATTTTATTTTCATAAAAAAGAGGGTATACTAAATTTAAATTTAAATATATATATTTTACACCGCGCGAAGCGCGGACAGATTCACTAATTTTATATAACGCACAAAATTGATCTTATCCCATGAGAATATCATTGAAATTGAATTCTTTATTTGATTCATTTTCTCACTAGTTGCAATAGTAGGAAAACCTTTGCAAGTACACATGACAACTTACAATAAAACGGGGAAAGTTGTGCGAGAGTCAAAGCTCAAGTAAATCTATTGGAAAATTTTTCAAAAAGAAATAATGTAAAGGTGAGGAAGAAGTCGGGAGAGATCATGGAAAAATGAATTTATATCAAATATAACTACATTTTGTTAGTGAAAAAAATTACAAAATAACAGAATTACAAGATTACAATTGAAAATAAAAATGAAGAATTAAAAATCTCTTCACTGAGGCGCGAAAAAGTAAAGGAGTCACAAAGGGAATAAGCAAAGAAGAAAGATACAGACAAATAGAAAGAGGAAGTTTTAATAAAACAAAGACAAAGAAACTATAGAAGGGGGAGGCAAAATAACATATACAAACAGGAATAGTGATGGAACCCTAGGCTAAAAATGCATGAACTATCTGATCAAGTTTTTTTTTTTTTTCTCATCACAGACAATTGGCAAAGCTATATTTGATTGTTGCGTACATGCTTTGTTACATCTTCATTCACGCATCAATCAATTGACAGTGAAGCAGATAAGGATGAGTTTTGATCATCGTAATTTCCATTTTATGTGCACCAAAAAGGGGAAGATTGGTGTGATTATAGTAATACCAAGTATATGAGTTAGTTTGACTTGTCACAGAGTTTAAGAAGGAAACACTTTTGAAACTTGTGGTCTAAAACAAGTTATAAATGTATTTGTGTGATCATAAATCATTTCATTAAAGATAAAATTGACATTTAAAAGTTGTAAATTATTACTGAATATAGAAATGTCATTTTTTGGGACTGACTAAAAAAGAAAGTAAGTCATATAAATTTGGACAGAAAGTTGGCATCATTAAGCAAAGATTGTACCAACTCAACAATCAACATGGATAGAATATTTGTGACAGATGCTTCATTTAAGCTCTTTCAGATAAATGTCTATACAACAAGAATTTTGTGTTGAATCTGAAAAGAAATAGTCATTACTCATTACATACCTTATTCTATTCCTGTTGAAGCTCTGCTCACTCTTCCACCCCCAGTTTCCACTATAAAAACCACCGCTATGTAGTGCTTGGCAGAGTCAGACTCAACGCGAGGGACTGCACCTTATGGCGCGAGGTTGGGGTCTCGCACTGGGCTTTGTCCAGCAATCCCTTATCCCCCTGAGCTATATGTTTTGTCCCTCCCCTTTCTCAACTTCACACATACGTCTTAAATTCTGGATATTTCCTTAATATATAATGTAAAATTGATGAAACGATTCATGAGTCTCGTATTACTAAGCTAGTCACTTTGTATGTATGAGGTGTTACAAAATGATCTTCTTGTAGATATAGCAAAACATATTGTGGACGAAATGTTGACTCTAGAAGGTAATAATAAAATGGACAGACTTTGGTGAATGCTTGGACATATAAAGATTTTACTGTTAAATCAACATGGTGTGGGGATGTATTATTCAATTCTCTTATCGGGTAAACTATTAACCCATTAAGAGTTACCATACTTACATTTTTACTCTAGTTATATTAGCCTCATTTAATATTTTACCATAATATGTAAGAGTAATTATACGTTTTTCATTTGTTAGTCCCAACTCCTAAAGGCTAAAGCGGTAAAATCATGAAAACTTATTCACTTTTCTATAATTATATAGTGTTTTCTTTAAAGACTTGATTTTGTTACGACTTAAAAGTCAACCACACCGCTCGATAATTAATAATCCATTACCGAACCAACCGATATCTTATAGATTCGCTAGCAGATTAGTAAATTTAAAAACCAAATTTTGGATCCAATCTTTTGATATTGTGTTTTTAGAGTGGAATTCAGATTTACATGACAATTTTTTAAAAATTGTTTGGCAAGTGATTTTAACTAAAGTGATTGTGTAAGAGGAAATTCAAAAATTGAACAAAGTAAAATAACTTCGAAAGTGAAAAATAGTCATGACTTCAGTCTAGTCTAGTCTGTTTCGCCTTTGAATCTCTGTCAGAAGATGACTTCACTGGCCGTCCCCACTCAATGGGCAGTCATGGCGGAACACAATAACCAAACACTCACCATGAATGTACGCTCTGTGAGAGCATTCAAGAAAATCAACCCATTAATCCACTTCCCTAAAATCTCTCTTTACAACCAACACTCTCATTTCCAACTTTGCTTCTCGCAATCTTCCTACAATAGTACTCACGAAAATCCCCATTCATTTGTGACAAAAGGTTTCATTCTTATAATCTTCTCATTCGCTCTTCTTTCCCTTCGTATAATTTCCACTATTCTTCTTCCTGAGTTTCCTCAAAGATGGAGTCGACTTATCGCATTCTCTAAACAAGCTGAGTCGGAGGTGATGAGTAGTTGTCCACAGCATTTGATCCGAGCTGTGGTTGCCTATGAGGATAGACGATTCTTTCGCCATTTTGGCGTCGACCCAGTTGGCATTGCTCGTGCTGTTTTGTCACTCTCGTCTCGTGGTGGTGGAAGCACCATTACCCAACAGGTATGCCTATGCAGATAAGGTGTTTGTTTTTATGTCTCAATGATGAATGATCCTTCGGAAGTTTTGTATAGTTGATTGAGTTTTAGACAACCGGGCCAGAATAACCTCTTTGGATAATACTCACTTCTTTTTATTTTATGTGGCATCCTTTGTCTTGATACATTATTTTAAGGAAAAAAAAGGAAATTTTTATTTTTAAAGATCTTAGATATTTGTATGATTCTATCAAAAATGAGAATTTTAAAATAATTTTTCTTAATAGTAAGCTGACATTTTTTTGTGACGAACTAAAAAGAAAAGAGTGTCACATAAAATGGGATGGAGGGAATATTCATTTTTGGGCATTCACTGCAGTTAAAATTACTTCCTTGGTTCACTTTTTCACTTTTCGAAAGTCAAAGTGTATTAATTTTGATTGATATTTTTAGATGTTTCTTTTTTATTATATTAGTATGAGAAAGATTGCAACCTATACTAGCATTTTTGTATAGTTTTCAAACGTCTAAATTTAAAATATTTAATAAATAAATTCAATTTAGGTTTGAAGATGAGTCAAATTAACTCCAGTGAGCAAAATATGACAGGTAAAAGTGAACGGAGAGAGTAAGTTTAGAGTAAGAAAAGAGAAAGCCAGAACTCTTTCTTTATTTTCTTTTGTTTTAGTGAGATTGAGGCTAGTAGCTAAAGCTGACAAAGTAAATTAGCAGTGAAACTTTCATTTACTTTAATTATGGATATGATTCTTTTATCAGTTTAGATAATTTAGTGGGCTGTTATTAAGGTTAGACATGCTAAATTTGGAAGTAGAGTTATCTGTCTATGGTAGATTATTTTAGAGAAGAAATGAGCTGTCATAAAAGCCAGAAATGGGCGCAAGTGTATGATGGGTCTCACTAAAGACTTAATTTAGGTAACAGTTGCTGTCAGGACAATAATCTTCAATAAAATAATCATTGAACCATCACTCTATGTATATTACAATTGGTCAGAAGGATTACATGTCACACTCTGTGTTATTTCTCAAGAGTTGTGGGAAACCACCACTCTTATTTATTAATCTAAAAAAAATGGTATTGTCACCTCAAGTGAATATAAAATTTAAAGTAAACGATACCTTTTATTTGAATAATGACTTTAGAGAATATATTATGAGGTCATGGTTCATGAGTGTTCAATATTCTTATACTATTAATAACCATGGATTCAGGCAGTAATGCCACATAGACTCTGGAAATGTCATATTTTACGCCCTCAGTTGTTGCTATCACCTAATGTGAAGGTAAATCTCTACTTGGTCGTCAATCAATATCAAGTTGGTGTAAACAGAGTTAATTCATGTAGTCAACTATAAGCATTAGAGGAAAGAATGAAAAAGCAAATGCAGAAAGTAATAGTAGACCAATTCCAGCCTCATCTATACAATTTCCAGCCAAGCTGTTTTTGTTCTTTCTTTCATCATTACTCTATATGGAGTTCATCTTATTCTTTCTCATTTTATCTTTTTCCAGTATTCCTGTCTTTGGTTTTACGTTGACAGAATTTGTCTATCCTAACTTTACCGCTTCCAATTTCCAATTTGTCGATAGCACTGGAAGTTTCTTGGTTTCTCACAATGGAACATTCAAAGCTGCTATCTTCAATCCTGGTCCTGAACAAGTTAATTTCTATTTGTGTGTTATCCATGCTGAATCCAATACCATTATCTGGTCTGCAAATGGTGATGCACCTATTTCAACTTCAGGAATTATTAGGTTGACCAAGAATGGTATTAGTATTACTGAAAAAGATGGCAGTTTTAAGTGGTCAACTCCACCATTAAAGTTACCAGTATACGCGATGCAGCTAACTGAGACTGGAAATCTCCTTCTCCTTGATCAGTTTAGTGGGACACTTTGGCAAAGCTTTGATCATCCGACAGATACAATTGTAATTGGACAGAAGTTGCGTGTTGGCATGATGCTTGCAAGTGCAATAGCAGGTGATGACTTGTCAAAGGGTCATTACAGGCTTTCTTTGTCTGCTTCCGATGCTATGTTACAGTGGCAAGGTCTGATATACTGGAAATTGTCCATGGAAACCAAAGCTTATACTAATTCAAATTATGCAGTGGAATACATGTCTGTCAATCAAACAGGTCTTTATCTTTTTGGTCAAGGTGGTTCTGTAGTTGTGATAATGGTGAACTTGTTACAATCCACTTTTAGAATTGCCAAATTGGATGGTTCAGGTCAGTTGATCGTTATTAGTTTTGTTGGCTCTGACATCAAACGAGATTTTGTTGGGCCAGTGGATGGGTGTAGAGTACCTTATGTTTGCGGAGGGCTTGGTGTATGCACCTCTGATGTATTATCAGATAATCCTAAATGTTCCTGTCCTGCTAACTTCAATCTTGGATCACATGATTCAAGCAGCTGTGTGCCTAGTGATAGTTCCTATTCTTTGCCAGTTTCTTGTAATTCCACCAACCACAGTAATCTGTCGAATTCTTCCTCCATGTCGTACATAGGACTTGGCTTTGGTATGGACTACTTCACTACTGATTTTACCAAGCCCTTCAGGGATGAGGTAAATTTGTCCGTTTGTCAAAATCTCTGCTCAGTAGACTGTTCATGCTTGGGGATATTTTATGCAAACTCATCTGGTTCTTGTTACAAACTTGAAGATGAAATAGGGTCAATTATGTTAAGGACTAGTAGAAATGATGATCTGTTGGGATTTGTTAAGACCCTGGTTGGAGTTTCAACAACCTTAGGAAACAATGATAATTTTGATCAGGAA
This sequence comes from Solanum acaule, assembly GCA_036250505.1. Lineage (NCBI taxonomy): Eukaryota > Viridiplantae > Streptophyta > Magnoliopsida > Solanales > Solanaceae > Solanum > Solanum acaule. The sequence continues at coordinate 5,418 of JAJOOR010011864.1, read as the reverse complement.
GCTGCAGACTTTCCTTTAGTTGCAACAGTGATCTTACCTTTCACAGGAATCTTCCTACTCATGGCGCTGGGTTTCATTATATGGAGAAGATCTAGACCCCAAAGAATGGGAAAGATAGAATCCAAAAAAAGCCAACCCAGTTCTCCTTCTTCAGAGGACCTGGATGCCTTCTCCATCCCAGGATTACCTGTACGGTTTGAGTACAAACAGCTTAAGGCTGCAACTGATAATTTCAAGACTCAGATCGGCACAGGAGGCTTTGGTGCTGTATATAAGGGTGTGCTCCCTGACAACACTCTGGTTGCAGTAAAGAAGATAATAAATTTAGGCATTCAAGGGCAGAGAGACTTTTGTACTGAGATTGCAATCATTGGCAATATTCACCACATAAACTTGGTCAAGTTGAAAGGTTTCTGTGCTCAAGAGAGACAACGCCTATTGGTTTATGAATATATGAACCGTGGATCGCTTGATCGCACTCTTTTTGGTCATGTACCTGTATTGGAATGGCAAGAACGGGTTGAGATAGCTCTTGGTTCTGCCCGCGGACTTGCATACTTGCACAGTGGCTGTGAACAAAAGATTGTCCACTGTGATGTGAAGCCAGAGAACATTCTCTTGCACAATAATTTTCAGGCAAAAATATCTGATTTTGGCCTCTCCAAGCTGCTGAATCGTGAAGAATCCAGTCTATTCACAACTATGAGGGGGACTCGTGGCTACCTTGCTCCTGAATGGCTCACAAGTTCTGCAATCTCAGACAAAACGGATGTGTATAGCTTTGGAATGGTACTCCTTGAAATTGTAAGTGGAAGGAAAAACTGCTCTTTAAGAACACAAAGTCACAGCCTTGATGATAGTGCTACTGGAGATCACTCATCATCTTCATCTGCACAGGGACTTGTTTATTTCCCTTTATTTGCATTAGAGATGCATGAGCAAGGAAGGTACCTTGAACTTGCTGATCCAAAACTTGAAGGGCGGGTCAGTGGTGGAGATATTGAGAAGTTTGTGCGGGTAGCATTGTGCTGTGTCCATGAGGAGCCATGTCTCAGGCCAACTATGGTTAGTGTTGTTAGCATGTTAGAGGGCGAGATACCACCAACTGCGCCAAGAATGGAATCTCTAAACTTTTTGCGCTTCTACGGGCGACGTTTTTCAGAGGCATCAAACATGGAAGAAACTGGAGGCCAGATTGATGCCATGTTATATCCGCAGGCAAATACTTCTCATACAACCTTTCGGAGCATCTCTAATGCTAACTTCTCTTATATTTCGTCCCAACAAATCTCTGGTCCAAGATAGAGTCTAGTTGATGCTACTTGATTCTATAGAAGTGGAGTGCAGATAATTTGTAAATTGTAGTCCAAATGTATATTAGGTTACTCATGAAGAAACACAAAAGTTGAATTTCTAAAAACGGAATGCATTCCATTCTTAACTCTTGGTTCAATCTTGTTTAAATACAACAAACGTGTTTGATGTCCGTGTCCGGTAAATGGTGCAAGACAGTCTTTAATCTCAATATCTGATCAGGTTTAAAAGTATGCTCCTTCCACCAAAAAGGACAAAAGCAAATGAAACAAACTAGAGAAGAACTAATACTGCATATACTAAAACCAAGATGTTTTAGTGGGAGAATTTTATAGAATGGCATGGAGGATGCTATGTCTGGGCAATATTAAGTACTCAAAAATAAGAGTAACTTGGTTTTATGTTGAGGTTTGTTTGACTTGCAGATTATGTTTGGTAAAAAAGAAGCAATAGGAGATTTGGGTGTGGAACATCTAAAACTTGACCGCCATTCAAATGAGACCTAGAATTCTATATCAGCTTTGAGGTCCTTCAACAATAGCTTTTTCTAGTTTTAGTAGTGAGAGATAGGTGGTCCTAAGAGTGAGAGATGAGCTTCACCTTCATGATATTCTGATTTCTAAAACCCAACAATTTCTTCCATTGAAAATAGATAGCACCTCCTTATGACTTCCTCGTTCAATGTAGAAATGTGTGTTTCATCCTGACACCTCCACTACAATCATCTCTTTTCCCTTCGCCCACCCTCCAACCCCAGTAATTAGGAAAAGGATCTTGCTTTATGAAGTATTTATTATTCTTCCTTTCTATGTGGAAAATGCCTCACAATATAACAATTCATATAGGAATTCAATAGCCCAATCTCTTAGTTAAATGAGGACTAAGTGGAGATTACTGCTGCTAAGAGCTTACTCTAGATTTGTTGCACAAATATCATTTCCCTTTTTCTTTTTTATGGAACACAGAGGGTACTTTCCTTCCAACTGTCCCTATCTGAATCTCATCTGGTGCACTTGCAGGAAATCCAACTTGTTAGAATAGGAGTAGGAACAAGAAAAGTATATACAATCCTACTTAAAATAGGAATAGGAATAGGAATAATAAATAGAATCCTACTTGGAAAAAGATTGTAATGTAGTGTCATAGTTGAAAAAGGAGTCTAATGTAGTGTATATAAATAGAGTCTCAATGTAATAATGTACATACACAAATTCAATAATATATTTTTTCAATATTTCTCACATAGTATCAGAGCTTTTAAGACCCAAGTAGAGAATAATAATAATAAAAAAGCTTCAATAGGTGGTTATTACTCATATATCTGCTTGTCTGGCCAATGATTATGTTAGCAAAAGTTGGGGCAATACTATATGCATGAAAAATAATCATGCTGAGAATGACTGATTTGAGTAGCATTCAAGGCAAAGAAAGTAGCACCCCACATCTTTTTGATTGACTACTTTCTCATAATTGATTTATGTAGCACCGAACCATCTTTCCGGTGACTACTTTCTCATATTTGATTTGCATAGCACCATGCATCTTTCCAGTGGCTACTTTTCCATATTTAATTTGTGTAGCACCGTGCCAATTTTTTGGTGACTACTTTCTCATATCTGATTTGCGTAACACCGTGCATCTTTCTGGTCACTACTTTTTCATATCCGATTTGTATAGCACTATGCATCTTTCCGGTGGCTACTTTCTTGTATCCGATTTGTGTAGCACCGTGCATCTTCCTGGTGACTATTTTTTCATATCTTATTTGTGTAGAACGATGCATCTTTCCAGTGACTACTTTTACATTTTTGATTTGTGTAGCATAGCATCGTGTATCTTTCCAGACTACTTTCTCATATTTGAGTTGCGTAGCACTGTGCGTGTGTCTGGTGACTCCTTAGATCTGATTTGCGTAGTTTCGTATATCTTTTTGATGACTCCTCAGATGTGACTTACATAGTTTCAATTTTCGATAATGTTGTGCAAAATCCAACACCACCTCAAGGTCCAACAACCTCCGGCTACCAAAGCCCAACCTGCGTTGCCAATCACAGATCCCTCATGCGCAGCTAGATCTAGGATTTCAGAGACCGTGTTAGTGTGTGAGCCTGTATGGCCAGTCTTCAACGACTTTCTTGTTCAATATCGACTAATCTCTTGATTTCACGACGATCCATATACTTTATATGAGATTTCGAGCACTTTCCAGCCGTTGTTGCATTGTTTCTAGCAGATCTGAGTTTTCTAACAGTGTTTTCTCTTTGTTTCAAATTTACTTTTGCCCAAAAAAAAGGTATACTCAAATATTTGGGTGGGCTGGATTACAGTAATACTTTCTCTACCGTGATTAAAGTAGCATGTCTGTCTTTTTCTATCTATGGTTGTTGTTCGCCATTGGCCTTTTGATAAGTTGGACATTAAGAATGTTTTTCTCCATGATGATCTTAAGGAAGAAGTCTATATGGAGCAACCATCTGATTTTGTTGCTCAAGGGGAGTCTATTAGCCTTGTTTGTCGATTGTGAGGTCACTTTACGATCTGAAATAGTCTCGAGCTTGGTTTGGGAAGTTCTGGACAATAATTTAAGAATTTGGCATGACTCGTAGGTAGTGGAGTTAATCACTCTGTGTTTTATCGACAGTGTGCATCAAATCCAGTATTTCATGAGAGGACTAAACACATTGAGATTGACTGTCACTTTGTCAGCGAAAAGATACTCTTAGGAGATATTGTTACAAAATTTGTGAAGTCGAGTGATCAACTTGCAAATATTTCCACCAATCCCTTTATCGGTCCTCATATCAATTACATCTGTTACAAGCTAGGTACATATGACTTGTATGCGACCAATTTGAGGAGTGTTAGAATAGGAATAGGAACAAGAATAGTATATATAATCCTACTTAGAATATGAATAGTAAGAATAATATATGGAATCCTACTTGGAAAGTGATTGTAATGTTGTGTTCTGGTTGTAAAAGGAGTCTAATGTAGTGTCTATAAAAAAAGTCTCAATGTAATAATGTAAATACAAAAATTCAATAATATTTTTCTCCAATATTTCTCACACAACTATACCAGCCAAAGGAATCAAATGTGATTTTAACAACATCCCTAATTTAACATGATTTCTTATGCTCACGAAGTAATATGTGACAACATCTTTTGAAATTCCAATTTAAAGTTATAATGCCTTTTAAAGTTTAGATGGCTGCTAGCTTTTCTTTTTACAACTTCGAGCTGTTTGGATTGACTTTTGACTTATAAGCCATAAGTTTTGGCTTTTGGCTTATTTTTACTATTTTAGCTTAAAATCAAGTGCTTATTAGCACTTTTTAAATTATCCTAACACTTCAAAAGTGCTTAAAAGCTATTTTGGCTTAAAAACACTTAAAATAAGTCGATCCAAACTGGCTCTCCGTCCTTTTTTTTTTTTTTTGAAACTGGTAAGGCTCTCCATCCTTTGTTATTAGTCAGGAATTCAAAATTTAGGTTCAGTTTGTTGAGATCATGTTTGTACCATTACTAAAGTTTCATTTATGTGGCAAATACCTCCATACCACTGAAATTCCCATTCTTTTTTGTTCTTCCTTTTCTTTCCACTTGTTGTTTACAATTTCTTCGAAATGCCTCCATTATCTGAATACGAGACATCAGAATTCCCATTTCTACTCGTTCTTTTTCCAAACTATTGTTTCCTCTTTGGTCTTAGATACATGCTAAAAGTAATATTAAGCACCAGTCTGATGAGGCATCTTGGAGAACTAATTGTAAGTTTCATTATGGCGTAAACTGATTACTTGTTTGCTTCTCACGTCATTATCCCTGATACTTGTGTCAATCTTAATTTTCTGTGTCTCTGCTTAAAAAATGATATTGTCTACCATGGTAAAATGTTCTTTATTCTCACTATTTACCTGCCATTTGGTTCTATTGATTGGAGGTGTAAGAGTTTGGCTTTTTGCATGTGTTGTTAGACTCTTTTTCAAGTCGCGTATTTTTGTTTATTCATTGTAATCTACTTATCCTTGGCAGCTTGTCAAAATCTCATTCTTGAAGAATGAACGCACATTTTTGAGGAAAATTGTTGAGATGATTCTGGCT
>JAJOOR010011863.1:0-15618 GCA_036250505.1 Solanum acaule | reverse complement strand
CCCCCACCCCCTCAGGTCATTTAATATTTGACCCAATGTGTGACTTGATTAAATGTTTAGCGAGCTTAGCATCATGAATTCCCCCCCCAAGGTCATTTAATATTTGACCCAATGTGTGACTTGATTAAATGTTTAGTGAGCTTAGCATCATGAATTACTTACTATGAAACTACAGGAATTTCTTGTCTACTGTGTACAGCTTGTAAGCTAAACTCACCCAAAATTCGCATTATTTCCAGTTGTTCCCAGGGCCAATTCATGCATATTTGTCTTTCCGACCAAAACTGCACCGCAGTTTCGTAATCTTGAGACACAGACAGCATCTTTCTTCACTTGATGAAGCTCGTGAAACCATGTTGTTCCACCTGTTAGTCATTAAGTATGCAACTAAATCTGGCAAAGAACTATACTTTGGTGACTAGAACTAGAGTACATACCCTTTGATGGATATGGACAGCAATCAATGTCATCCTTAACTGCTATGAAGATACCATCCAGGATTGATAATTCACTTCCTGCACAAACCCAACGGCTAAGAAATAGTAGCTAAGTTGAGTCAAATGCAGATAGCACTCTAGCAGACAAGAATATTTTTGAATTACAATGGGATAACAGTATACATGTCTATGTATATGACCATAAGAAAATATACACCAGAGCACCTTCTTTAAATCTCTGTGTGGAAGCATCAGCTTGCCTTTTGACGTCATCAGGATCATAAGAAATCAGTAGCGGTACCAGTGGATTCTTGTTGTTAGACTCTTCTATAGCTGAGATGAAGTGCTCTGCTACCTATGACACAATTGTAAAATAAGCTTATCCCAATAATACATTTATATTGACAGCATGAAAATTGGGAAAACAATGGCTTGCCTGAGATGGAGTTGTAAGCTTAGATTTGTAAGCATATGCGTAATCACGAATCTTCCAATAGCGAAATGGTGCGGTTGGATCAGTAATCCAAATACAGCCTGGATTGTAATCTGGAAGACACTGCAAGGCTAACTCAACGCGTTCTTCAGGTTTCCCATCTTCTTCCAAGCAAAAAACATCAGGTTCTGACTCTAAATCCACATGCCATACAAAGTCGGTTAGTGTAACACCTCGGAAATCAGACTTAGAAAAATGCTGCAGAAAATCACCAGAACCAGTGAACCATGGCAGGGTTCACGGACCGTGAAAGGGACCACAGTCCGTCGACCTGCCTGTGGTTCACACCCCTTTCCAGCAGAGGTGGACCACGGAGCCCTTCATGGGCTGTGGACCACCTCACGAGCCGTGGAAGGGGTCGTGGGAGCCAGGCAGAGTTCACCAGTCCCAGGCGTCAGACCACGGGGCCCTTCATGGGCCGTGGTGTTGCCCGTGGAAGGCCACCCCAGAACCAGTAGCTACTGGACCAAGGACCACGACCAGCCTCACGGTCCGTGGTCCCTTTGACAGTCCGTCAGAGGGGCCGTGGTCGTCTGCGTTAGCTTTTAAGTTGGGGTCGTTTTGGTCTTTTTCCCTATGCGTTGGACACCTAAACTACGTCGTTTAACCCCTAACCTACGTGGTTTTGGTCAGTTTTAGCCTAGTAACTTAATTAGAACCTAACCTAATCAATCATTCACAAAAAATTCATCGATCTTAGAGCAAATCAAGAGGAAAAAGTCGAGCAGCCCTAGTCCAAGAACGCAGTAAGTTCTCGTCAGTTCCAGCCCCGAAATCGAAAGATTTCTCCGTGAAATTCGTCACCATGTATGTGGAATTTCACTAGTGGGTTCCTTTCACCCATTAGATCTCTAGAATTCAGTCAAATTCTTGATTCCCTTAATATTATCTAGACCTAGGGTTTCTTGAATGTTAGAAATTGTTGTGAATTAGTTGTTAGAATGTTCCTAATCAGATTATCATGTTGCTGTAACATTGTTGCTTAGTTCCTTGCATGAAATTCAGAACCCTAGTGGTGTAATTCTTCTAGTTCATGAAATGCACTTGCTAGGCCAGTAAATCAGATAATCATGCTTCAGTTTACGAATGTTTCATTATCAGTACATTAATGTTGCTTTTTCAGTTAGCATGTCAGAACAGTGAGCTATCCTTTATAATTCAGTTATGTTTTATTGTACATATATTCAGTTGGGAGTGGGCTTAATACCGAGTTGGACTAGGGTCATTCACCCTCATAGTCCCAGTACGTGCCCCCGTAGGTTTGTAAGTCTCCTCTGTGGGCATCATATCTAGTGATCACGTCAGTCATGCCTTTATACCCTTGGCAAGGTATATTGGGTCCTCTCGATGGGGCGTATACATCGGACTCCACATTTAGCTCATGTGGTTTTATGTCAGTTATCAGTAGCCCCCACAGTCAGATTCTAGTGCTTTGACCAGGTTCCAGTTATATTTCAGTATTCAATTTCAGCATGTTATGTACTTGGTCATTGCATTCAGTTCAGTATATTTCAGTATTTCTATTGTGTTCAGATTATATCATTGCTTTGTATGCTTTGTTCAGCTTTATCCTATCCTGCATGCTTAGTACCTTGACCTCAACACTCAGATCACGCATAGATTGGTTCCCGATCTCCAGTTCAGCAGTATCAGTGGTGATTCCTCATTCTTCGAGGATGATTGACATGTTTTCTATTCAGTCTTTCTTTTTTAGTTTCAGTTTTGCTAGAGTTAGCTGGACATCTCTAGTCAGTTAGAGGCTTTTATTCAGACATAGTTAGATTCAGTTTTAAATTTGAGCTAGATTCTTTCAGTTGTTATTAAACTCATAGTTTTTATTTATATTCAGACAGTATTGGATATTCCCCATCATTTCAGTTACCTCATGATTTAGCTTCTGCATTAGTTCATCTTTTCATAGATTTGTTTAAGTATGCTTGATATGCCAGCTCAGGGTTAGCTTGGGGTCACTCGTGATCCTAGGTCCCGTGTTTAACCCCTGGGGTAGCTTCAGGGCGTGACAGTTAGTGACTCCAAGTGTCATTGGTTTTATCATAAAATATTCTTGTTATCTCCTTATTACTCCAGAAATAAACGCCTACCACCAGATATTGTCAACCCACCTCCCCTCTACCCCTCTTCCAAATGGAGGTCTTTTATAAGGAAATAGAAAAAAAAGGTTGAAACAAAAAAAAGCCTATCTTTTCTTCTTCTTTTATTTTTTGATAAGGGATAGGACAAAAGATAAGCCTATTTAAACAAGCATGTTGACCAAGTCAAGCAGTTCCTTTTCATTATGATGGTCTACTCGTAAACCAAGGATAGCTGAGCGGGAAAAAATCACACTTTTGAGAAGATGGACAGGAGTGTAGACAACGTATAGAGAGAAAGCTTCAAGATAAATACTGAAGAAAGAGTGATATCGAAACTAACCTTTAGGAGGAAATTCAGGTATAAACATGGGAGCCTCCGGTATCACAGTATTCTTCAATATCTATCAATCATGAACACTTAACCTTTTCAGCTATCATAGAATATGGCATCCCCTTGACATGAATATTTACAACATAAAAACAAATAGAAATTGGACACATTAAGAATCAAACCTCGGTTATTCGGTTCTTGTTCTTCAAGAGAATCAAGATCATTGAACCAATAATTGGTGCTTCAATCAACATGACAAATAACTTCAACCAAAATCCAGTCAGATGTGGAGCTGCATGTCCATAGGTGCAAATTCACAACTGAATAACTCGAAATAACAATACAGAGATTTATAACAACTATTCCCTACCATATGTCTGACAAACATTTTAAGATGTACCAATATTCCACCATTTTGATATGAAAATTCCAACTTTATGATACTTTTTTTGTGTATTTCCGAATATCTAACTCTTGATTTATTTATGTTTTAACAAACGTAAACTAATCTAATACTTGCAATTTAGCTTTTAAAGTCATAAAAAAGGGAAAAAAATTGCAAACAAATTATGAATGACAGAGGGAAGAAGACCTTGAACTCTTTGAGGCGTATACTTAGCGGCCGTCATGTCAACTTCAGTCGCCGGCAACTTCACTAACTTTTTCCCCATTTCTAACAAACAACCGATTCAAACTATTAAAATCGTCGACAATTGATTAATTACTAGTGAAAGAGATGCAGAATTATACTCCAGAACGCAGTTGCTTTATAGAGATCCGAATATCGGTAAGCGGTGAAGCCAGCTGTCAACATGCTGAAATTGAGTAAGGCATTTGAAAGTCTGAGTATGATGCACCACAAATGACAAAAAAAAATGCCTTTTTTTTTAATTTCTCTGGAGCATAGCTTGTTGGGGAGTGGGGAGTTATGGAGAATCGAATTAATTCGTGAATATACCGCGCCGATTGTGTCATGTTCCCGCCGACAACCGTATTGCGTCGTCTTAAAAGGTCCAGTCTCCCGCCCGATTCCATGTGGCAGTTACTTATTTTGAGAAAAAAATATTTTTGTTAACAAATTAAGTGTTTAACAAATAGAAGTACAAACAGTTTTTCTGCTATTGAAAATAAGCTAATTTCTTCTTTTTTTTAAAAAAGCAGAAGCAGAAATAAAAAATTATTTTTTTGCAAGACTAAAATATCTTTTTCGTATATACATATTTAGAAGTACATTAATAGTTGTCCTTTTTTTTTTTTGTAATTTGACTCTTAAAATCACTTTTTGAAAAAGATTAGTCAAACACAATTTATTTGTAAAAAACACTTTTCAAATAAACTAGCCAAACACAAATTGTGTTTTTTTAAAAAAGCAATTTTCTAAAAGTCCTTCTAAAAATAACTTGTTTTTAGTAGTAATGTCAAACAAGTTCTAAGTGCATTTGAATTAACTTATTTTTAAGTATACTATTATTGAGAGTCGTGATTTTAATACGGGATTACGATTATTTGGTGTGTTTTCATGTACGCTCTCTTTATCTTTCTTTCTTCCAAAGTTGATCTAATATAGCTTGACTATAAGACGACTATTTAAGTATTAAGGGTCAATTTGGTAGGACGTATTAGAGAAAATAATATTATTGATAGTAATTTAATATTATTCTGTCTCTTGTTTGGTAGTATTTTCAACTTATGAATAACTAATATTTGTATTAATTATACATCATATTTAGTAGTACTATTCTTATACATAGGAAACAATGACATTAGTGATATGAGGTTTATTAATATATGGATTATCATGGTTAAACATAGAGCTGCTCTCGAAGTCTATGGATAATTATGCAATGCCGATATTTTTAGTACACTAAACCAAAAAGTGAATACGAAAGAATCTCAACATAACTAATATTAATATAATTAATCATAGCATTACTGATACACCGTTTTATTACTATTTTTATACACCCTACCAAACCACCCAAGGAAATACAAACTTAGACAACTTTTTATTGAACGAGGAAATTACAGTTTTAATAAGCATTCTCAAACCACCAACGTCTGAGTCTGAGAAGCTCCACCATTGTGTTTAAGCTCAAAGCGACATCAGGTTCCCTTTTAAAATATCATAAAACTGCACCGGCTTCTTCTTAGGCCCAGCACAAGTTTCCTGAGAAAAGCAACAAATCGACTGTTACTAGGGGTATCAAATAAGTGAGTTGGATTGAATTTGAGCGGGTCAAAATAGACTCAATTATTAAAAGCAAGTTAATAAATAGACAGGTCATTAACTCGGAATGTGTTGGAAGGGTCATATTTTCATGTGTTGATTTTGGCATTTCTAACCAAAGTAATTAGGTGTCTTCTTTTTCAAGAAAATGGCAAGTGACTCATTTGTTGGAAGGGTAACCATACCTCTATGGCAGCTGCCAAGCGCAAAATGGATGATTCGCACCATGGACGACCAATGAGCTGCATTCCTATGGGAAGTCCTTGCTTGTCATAACCAACCTGATATACAACATTCCAACAAAATTTTAAAACAGATGGAGATATTATTGGGTACCGTCATAATTAGTATTAACAATTGTGTTTTTATAGTTGATAGTTTTGAAAATGTTACAGAGGAACCTTTTGTAATGCAATTTTATTTCCCGCTCAAACTTTCCAGGACATAGGCTTCAACTAAACTAGACAATTTTTTGTGCAGTTCAGCATTAACAACTTTTCCAGGGAACAAGAGCTTTAAATTAACTGATGTAGACGTTTAAAAAGAGATGAGAGTAGATAATGCAGTAATCTTTTAACATTGAGGGTATCTAGACCGTGTATAAAATTTAGTTTGCCTCCAACGTTGATATTTTCAATATTCCGGCAAGTTATTTTTACTCAATCTGCAGTTAGTCTAGATTTCCAAGTACATAGGATAACGATGCTATGCTTACAGGGACAGAAATTGCAGGAAAGCCCAGAAGATTTCCTGCTAATACGAACCGCATAAGATTTTCTGCGTGTGAGGACAAAAACTAATATAAGATTGTAAACAGTAAAGTAGTACCTATCCAAAATAAAATAATAAAGTAGTTCATTAAAAAAAAAAAAAGGAGGATAATGCATAAGTAGTTTGCAGCTAACTATAGTTTTAAAAATTCACACTGGTACCAGTTGCCACACAGTAAAGAATATTTTTAAAAAGAAGACCATCCTTCTTAAATCAGTATGTGCAAGAAGTTACTCTAGTTGTAAGAGCATCTCATTTCCAACCAAAATTTTTGGAGTTCGAATAACCAAGGGAAAAGTGGAGGAATCACTGTTGTCCCGGGGAGGGAGGGAAGGTTTGGGAGTCTGGGGTATACCAAGTCGAAGACAAAAGACAGTGTGTGCAATCACTCTATAGCGCTCATATGATCAATCTTTTCAGACTCGGTTAGACATCAAGCAGATAACAGCATCTCCCAAACACATGAAGTATATCATAATGACATACCTGTAATGGGCATATTGGTCTCTCCAATTGTAAGAGCAGTTGGTGATATTATGGGCGCCGTCATGCTGAAGAATTGGGAAAACAATTGTTAGCTAAAGATGGTTTCACAGATATTCATATTCCAGCAGAAGAAAATAATGAACAAACCTGTTGATTTTCACATATATGTATACTTTTCAAAGATATTAACTTTGATGAGTATACACACAACATTTTAAAGGTTAGATATCTAGATTTAACATCATCAAAGTAATCAATCTCCAACTATCATCTTCTTGTTGCTCCAGTTAAAGAAAAATCTTATTCATGCTTCATCACTGACCAAATTCAATAATTTAATTGGAATCGTGAGGGAAGTAATGCTATTCACTAGCATTACAGATTAGGTGCATGCACATGAAGAGATGCGTAAAACATTTTATAGATGGTCATTCAAGTGAATAATAAAGTGTTCTTTACCAAGAAAGCGATAACAAACTTCGTGCACTATCACCAAAAGATAAGAATGTGGTTAGTACATACGCAGTAGTAGGTGTCACAATGATATCCACCTTCTTGAAAATCTCCATGTGGTAATACATTAACCTTTGCCTGAAAGAATTAGAGAGATTATATCTAATAACTTATTGTTAGTTGAATAAAATACCAAGAATGATTGGAATGCATACTTTCATTAGTATATGATACAAGAGAGAATAAACAAGATTAGAGAGAACAACACAGCGACCAAAATCTTAGAGCATAAAGCTACTGCCTTTTTTTTTAATCCTACCTACATTCTTACGAAAAGAAATGAAACCTATCTAGATGATTGTTAACACATAGTATTAAGCCCAACACCGATCATGAAAAAGAAAAATAGGAAGACTAATAGTCACTTTCTTACGTAAAAGAGATTGTGATTTTTCTTGAGCAAATCTATGAGTAGTAACCTAACCTATGGATCCAAAAAAGGTAATACCCAAAAGATCTAACTTCATTCTCACTGGATACAAGCGGGCAATGGTGATGAGAATCTTGTGTCATTGACAAGATTTTTCTCTTTATTTATGCAACCGGAAACAACCTCTCTACCCTACAAAAGGTAGGGTAAGGCCTGCATACATCTTACTCTCCCTAGACCTCACTTGTGGAATCACACTGGGTAAGTTCTTGTTGTATTTATGCAGCCATTACCCAAAAGAACAGAAACATTGTTAGAGACTTCCAAAGCAAGTAACAAATGATCAAGCTATGCACATCTCAGTTCAAATAAATCTTTAGATGCCACTAAATTTACAGTGCATATCAAATTCAGAATTTGCTAAATCATCCCCCACCTTAGACACTGAGCAACAACATAATCCGACACTGTAAATGATCGAAATAGTGCCAGATTTATCCGAGTGTCATTTGTTAATCTCGCTGATTTCCTGGAAATCAGGTCAAGAACAGATTATTATATAAATGCAGAGCTGCAACGTATTCATCAAGAAGAACATGAATAATGCCATCATGTCATGTACTGCCACAGACAAGCCAGCTCAAGCACATGAAAGACCTGCTCAGTAAGGTAGACATACCCATCTTCAACGTAAGGATTCAGCTGAGATAGTACTTCAGAGCCAATAGAAACAATATGTGCATTGTGCATCTCATGCAACTCTGGTATTACAATCTCTATCGTCTTCAATTAAGGGAAAGACAACAATTTAAGATAAAACAGAAATGGGAAAATGATAGATACAAAGAAAATAGATAGTCACAAAATTGAGGCTCATAAGACCCCCTTAACTCTAAGCAAGCAAGATTGAAGATGATTACTTGACAGCATCAAAGAATTGGATATGGGAAATAAACTCACTTTACACCCATGTTTTTCTGATAGCTGATTAAGAACATCCTCACACTTCTCAGATATTTCAGTTGAAGAAACATCATTGAACCACTGCAGAAGGAAGTCAAGAAGCAATATAACTGTTACAAGAAATTTACATTTCAGACACTTCTCCACAAGAAAGCAATTACCTCAGTATACTTCCCAAAGCACAGTGATCCCAGAGAGCACCAGCTCTCACTTGAACTTAAATTTGGTAAACAAGGGAGGCCCTGAAACATTGTAAAGAAACACTAAAGGACTTTAATGGAATAAACACATGCACAACTCAGCTCTGAAATTCATAGGGTGAAATTACTTCTTAAATATGAAACACAGCCCAGAATAATCCAAATAAGAAGTATAATGCTCCCTAGATCATCTAAACAAGAAAAAGGTGTTAGAAAGCCACCTCTTTCTTTGTACTCTCGAGGACTGATGTTTAGGTCCTACTACAACAGCCAGAAGTTACTTTCTTCAATATCTTAGTTCACATAAGCCCGGTATTTCAGGAGTTGATAGCTTCAGGATTTCTGTCTGCAGAATTTATCCAGAGGCGAGAAAAAGACTGGCAGTACCACTGGAGAAGCCTTTCTCTCCACGGAAGAATCAAAGGGTTCCCAACACTAAGAAGTTGTATATCAACTCTTTCCTCAGATTTCCTCTGGGGTTTTAAGATATGGGACAAACTAGGGTAGATGGTTGATCAATGCCTTTGGAGGAACATGCTTAGAAAACTCTATAAAATCACTTTGTATTCTATGACATTTTAACGAAAAAGAGGAAATGAAAAAAATAAAAATAAAAAGACACATCATACTATCTAAGATTATAATGATTAGCATGCAATTTCTGAGGTAATTACCGGTTTCAAAGAAACTCTCTCAGCAGGAGAAGATCCTAAAATTGCAGCATACCTGATAGTAAGATATCACGACTTAGCTTTCTGAAATGTTTATCTTAAGCTCATTGAAGGCAAAAAGTAGAGAAATCCTGGTTAGTTAGAGTTTAAGGAGTAGTTGATTGATAGATTGATTGACTCACATAGTGGGAGGACGGAGTCTTGTATATTTACTACTTTCATCTCTCAAAGCATAAATAGAGCAGGGAACACACTCTCTCCCATCCCCAAGATAAAGGGGGAAAACCCTCTAAAAAAATTTATGAGGGTAGATTTAAGCAAAATAAAGCAGAACCGGATATGCAGAAATAATGAGAGAAACACAATCAAACCTTCTTCTGATAGTAGCACTTCACAGGCATATTATATGAATTCAAGTACTAGGGCAAGTTATTTTCACATGCTACATAACGGCACATTCTTCCACAGTGGTGATGGTCAAGCCGTGTTGCATTATCGCAGCACCATTTATAGAACTATAAGCACTGGACTTAAAAAACAAGTACACTCTAGGGCATTAAAAAACCATTTACTACTTACATCAGTATGGCATCCTCAACAGTTGCTGTGATAGGTCCAACAATTGCCACTGTTCCATAATGAAATATCAACCTGGCAAAAACAAAGAACGCGTGAAAATAACAAAGTATGTGCATAGAAAATTTACAATTAAGTTGACAAAAGGTAACATATTTGCACATATAATTGATACAATTAGGCAAAAAATAGAATATTCATTTTGACATAGAAGGACCTTCAAGAAAAAACCTTCTATTTACAATAATCGTGTTGAGGAGGAGGATGATTAGACTGGACATGGCACAGTTTCAGCTTAGCGATGACATGACCTTAGATAAGAGGGTGTGGAGGACACAAATTAGGGTAGAAGCTTAGTAGGGAGCAGTTTCTTGTCTTGCTCACTAGGTACATATACCTCCCACTAGCACAAGTACCGGATAACTCTACCTACCAAGGTTTAGATAGATCAGAAAGGAGGCGCATAAATTCAAAACTCTTCTGCAATAGGAGCTCACCCTTTCATGTCAGTCCTTCCATATGTTGTCTTCAAACCCACCACACCACAAAGGGAAGAAGGAATCCGAACTGAACCTGTAAAGCATAAACTTTAGCAAACATGACATACAAAGATTTCATAAGATGATTCAGAGTTACATGGTATCATCGACAACCTCCTCCATCTGTTCCCAGTGCAGCAGAACACAGTCCAGAAGCTACAATAGCTGCAGAGCCTGAGGAAGAGCCGCCTGTGTACCTATCTGGAGCATGTGGATTCCTGGTTGTCCTGTTAATTAAACAAATCCACCACCCATACTGCCGTTTATAATGAAAAAACATCTCCTAAACAGAGTGGAAAGTTAAATTGCTATATATAATTGTCAGAATTCACGTACATAACAATAATTAAATCCACAATTCAAAAGGAAACAGTTCTGAGAAATCTTTAAAAAATTGGCAGAGATCACGTACATAGCAATAATTAAGTCCACAATTCAAAAGGAAACAGTACTATGAAATCTTTAAAGTTTCTCTTCATGGCAAATTTATTCCCCAGGTTTTCTACTTCATTTAATATTTGACCAAATGCGTGACTTAAATAAATGTTAAGTGAACTTTAGCATCATGACTTACATACAATGAAACAACTAGAATTTCTTGTCTATTGTGTACAACTTGTAAGCTAAACTCACCCAAAATTCGTATTATTTCCAGTTATTCCAAGGCCCAATTCATGCATAATTGTCTTTCCAACCAAAACTGCCCCACAATTTCGTAATTTTGAGATGCAGACAGCATCCTTCTTCACTTCATGAATCTCGTGAAACCAAGTTGTTCCACCTGTTAGCAGAGGCGAAGTCAGAATTTGAAGCTTATGGGTTCTAGAACTTTTAATCTTCTTAAATTACTGAGTTCTAAATTAATAATTTGTGCATATTAATAAAAAATTTTAAGACAAATACAGAGTTTGAACCAAAGCTACTGGGTTCGACCAAACCCATAGCCAACACTCTGCCCTCCGCCCTTGCCTGTTAGTCATTAAGTATGCAACTAAATCTGGCAAAGGACTATGCTTTGGCGACTAGAGCTAGAGTACATACCCTTTGATGGATATGGATAGCAATCAATGTCATCCTTAACTGCTATGAAGATACCATCAAGGATTGATAATTCACTTCCTGCACAAACCTAACCGCTAAGAAATAGTAGCTGAGTAAAGTTAAATGCAGATAGCAGGCCTGACATGTTTTTGTAATACAATGGCACAATAGCATACATGTCTGTATATGACCATAAAAAAGTTTACACCCGTGTACCTTCTTCAAATCTTTGTGTGGAAGCAGCGGCTTGCCTTCTGACTTCATCAGGATCATAAGAAATTAGTAGCAGCGCCAGTGGATTCTGGTTGTTAGACTCTTCTATAGCTGAGATGAAGTTCTCTGCTACCTAAGACACAAATGTAAAAATTAGATTATCCTAATAATACATTTATATGAACATCATGAAAACAGGGAAAACAATGACTTGCCTGAGATGGAGCTGTAAGCTTATGTAAGCATATGCGTAATCACGAATCTTCCAATAGCGGAATGGTGCAGCTGGATCGGTAATCCAAATACAGCCTGGATTGTAATCTGGAAGACACTGCAAGGCTAACTCAACGCGTTCTTCAGGTTTCCCATCTTCTTCCAAGCCAAAAACACCAGGTTCTGACTCTAAATTCACATGCCATACAAAGTCGGTTAGTGACTCCAAGTGGTATTGGTTTTTGAAGTGATTTAGGTCACCATGGATGACCTCAATAGGAGAAAGAAGAAAGAAGAAGATGAAATGCAGATAGAGCATAGAGAGAAGAAGGAACAATATGGTATATTGGTGTATGAATTATTGAATATTACATGAGGCTGTTAGCCTATTTTTATAGATGATCTAGAGATGAGATTACCTCACTTAAAAACTAGCTTAACAAACTTATCTAACCGAAAAAAATAGTCAACGAGACACCTTTCTATATGTAGAAACAATTTAACTTTATAATGCACTTTTTGACCTTATAGCCACAGAAATGGTCAAAGAGTGTTTTAGACCATAAATTTCAAAAGTCTTCCTTTCTTTCTTAAACTTTGTTTCTTTCTTAAACTTTGTGACAAGTCAAACGGTATCACATAAATTGAGACGGAGGAGTATTACATAAGGCTGTTAGCCTATTTATATAGATGATCTTGACATGAGATTAGCTCACTTAATAACTAGAATAACAAACTGATCTAACCAACTATAACTAATTACTGGAAAGATATAAATAGATTATACTACGCAGTGCTAACTGCTTCTTTAACAGCTTTATCATAAGAAATTTCTTAACTTTGGTCCCTGTTGTATGCATTTGCCTGTCATCTCCTTTATTCCTCCAGAAATAAACGCCTACCACTCACATATTGTCAAACCCACATCCGCTCCACCCCTCTTCCAAATAGAGGTCTTTTAAAATGAAAGAGAGAAAAGGTTGAAACAAAAGTAAAGTAAGCCTATCCTTTTTTCTTTTTCTTTTTTTTGGCTATTGGTATAGAACAAAAGATAAGCCTATTTAAACAAGCAGTTCCTTTTCATTATAATGGTCTATCAGTAAACCAAGGATAGCTGAGCATGCAAAAAGTCAAGATAAATACTGAAGAAAGAATGATATCACAACAAACCTTGAGGAGGAAATTCAGGTACAAACATGGGAGCTCCGGTATCACGGTATTCTTGAACCTCTACCAATCATGAACATTTGATCTTTTAGTTATCATAGAATATACAACATAAAGAACAACAGAGACTGGATGCATTAAGAATCAGACCTGGGCTCCTCGGTTCATTTTCTGCAAGAAAATCATGATCATTGAACCAATAATTGGTGTTTCAGCCAACATTACAAATAGTTTCAACCAAAATCCAGTCAGATATGGAGCTGCAAGTCCATAGGATCAAATTCACAGTAAATTTTTTGAAATTACCAGTAACTAAATAACTTGGTTAACAATACAGAGATTTATATAACTACTCCCTATCCTCTGTCTTAAAATGAACTTTGAATGATAGCGAAGACCTTGAATTCTTTGAGTTGTATACTTCACAGTCGTCATGTCAACTTCACTCGCTGGCAACATCACTCTCTTCTTCCCCATCTCTAAAAAATAAAATAGGCAAACCATTCATATCATCTATTGGTTAATTATTACTCTCTTTGTCTCAATGTATGTGTCACAGTTGAAATTTCAAAAGTAAACCAACTTTTTTTTATCAGAATTTCTTTATATGTCTTTTATTAAATATTTTATGTTGTTAATCGTATGATTGTTGTTTTCAAATGCATAAATAATATTTCAAAAGTTTTTGAAGTTCTATTTCCGAAATTTCAACTCTACCGCATAAATTGAGACAGAGAATGAGAATTAAAAGAGATTAACAAAATACATACTCCAGAAAAATTTCAAAATTCGAAATCTGGAAGTTAAAGGTCTTCGCATTGAATAAAGGCATTTGAAAGGCCTTTTTATAAAGCCAGTGAAGGCTAAGGAAGATTGCCATTAATTATTCTTCTGAAAGCAACCTTGTTGGGGAGTGGCGATTTTCGCACCAGTGGCGTAAGATAGCATGAAATCACGGCGTCGCGAAGTAACGGAATGGTGTCATGTTCCCGCCGGCATGCGTATTGCCTTATCTTTTTCCCAATTGCCATTAATGAAAAGTCCAGTCTCCGGCCGCCGGCAGTTAGTAAGCGAAAGTTGGACTGTTGTCCACAATTTATAAAATTAAGATTGAATTTGTTCGTTTCCTTCTCATTTATGATTTCTTGAATGGTTTTTTGACGCGATTTCTTGAGTGATGTCTTGAGCGCATCTCCAACCCACAATTTATTTTACCGTCCAAATATAGAGTTTTGTCCAAATATAAACTTTTCTATTTTTTTCAGACAATAAACTTTAATCCAATTTTTTATTTCATACTTTAAAAAAGAATTTTTTTCTCATTTTTTAATATTATATTATTATTTCTATTTCATTCTTATTTTCTTATTTCATAACATAAATCATTTATTTCTTTTTCCCAATAATTACTTTATATAATTTTCATGTGATACAAAAAAAAAATCAAATTTTTTATTTAATATGAAATTATATTTTATTCTAAATTTTTAAATACCATAAATTGCACGAAAATATTATATATTATATAAATTAATGGACAAATTCAAATAAAAGTGACCCTAAACACTCCATTTTCGAAATCATTAAGTTGCTCCTATAAATGCTCTATTAATGCATTATAGAGTTCAAAATGAGTATTTTTGTCCTTAATTTTATTATGTCTAGCTAAAAGTTGTTCAAATCAGAGATTTTCATCTACCACCATTTTTGTTGTTGGAGTTGGAGCCTCTACGACATCTTGAATTGGTGCATTAAGATCACATTCATCCTCAATTATCACGTTGTGCATTATAATACATGTAGTCATTATATAATGTAGCACTTCCTTTCTCCAAAAACGTGACGGTCTTGCAATAATTGCAAAACTCCGAATGCACGTTCAACATCTTTTTGACATGATTCGTGTTTCATCGCAATTTAATTATTATGTTATGTATTGTATTTCATCTTGTATTTAAATTATTATGTTATGTATTTTATTTAAATTCTTATGTTATGTATTGTATTGTTATCTTGTATTTAAATTAAATTTTTCATCTTACCATTTTAATTTTGTGTATTCTTTATAATAAAAATTAATAATAAAATAAAATTTTATTATTGATGAGAATTATATATTAATTTGAAATTAAAGTAGTATATATTAAATAATATATGTTTTAAAATATTATATTACATTTAAAAATAATTATGAATATTAGATATTTAATTAATGAAACTATATGTAAAATAATATGTTAATTGGAAAGTAATTGAAATAATAATAAAATATTAAAAAAGTGAAATAGAGAGTGTGAATAGTAGTTCTCCAAAT
>JAJOOR010011862.1:0-17583 GCA_036250505.1 Solanum acaule | reverse complement strand
GAGCAACTTACAAAAATGACTATATTTATAGGGTTATTAAAGTTCAATAGCTATAAGTATGGTATTTATAAAAAATGACTACAATTTAACTCTTTTTCTAGCTATATTATTGTATATGTTTTTTATTTTTCTATTTATACACTGATATAGTTTAATTACAATGAACTAAATAAGGAAACTATATTAATTGTACAAATTCAAATTAGTATCTTTATTTATAAAATTTAAAGTATTAATATATCAAGGATACAAGTATTTGTAAAAACATAATGTATTAATATATTAAACAAGATAAAGTATAACAATTTAGCATATGAACACGATAATTTGAAAAATGAATACATTGTTGTTAAACAAAAAATGAATACAACAATATAGTATACATATGAATACATTGTTGTTAAACAAAAGACAGATATATTTGACAATACAGAAACAAAATAAAAAAGGAAAATAATAGAATGTGTAGGTAGCAAAAGTGCAAGTATTCGGCTGTATAAAAAAATGAAAAAAACCAACAAACGTCAATCTCTTTTTGGTCAAGTTTTTCTTATAATACTTGAGGCTTGGTATTGACTCATGTATTTGTTTATAAAAAAAATAGTATTAATGTATCCAACTATACTTGTATTGCCTAATTAACCTTTCAAATTCAATAGATTACTTATGTATCCAAATATACTTGTATTCACAAATCACCATTTCAACTTGTGTTAATATTAGAATATCAGTATCTATGTATATAACTATTTTACTATATACAAATTTGACAATCACACAAGCCTCAATCTCTTTTTGCTTGTGTTCTTCTTGTACTACTTTTTATTTATAACTATAGCCATTGTAATGTAGAAACAAATAATTCTTCAATCGAAAGCCTATAAAAATAGATGCAATATATATGTATACAAATATGATCTTCATAAAAACGAGGAGAAAATCAATTAAGCGATATTTGATGAATTCAAATTACAAAAATTGCTCCTAGAATCATAAAAAAGATCTTAAATTGGAAGAAAAATACAGAAATTTTGTGATATAGGAAGATTGATGAAAGATAAAGTATTAATGAGGGTAAACATGAGGAATCACCATTTTCAATTTGTGTTAATATTACAATACAAATATCTATGTATATAAGTATTCTACTATATACAAATTTGACAATCAAACAAACCTCAATTTCTTTTTGCTCATGTTCTTCTTGTATTTTTTTTTTATAACTATAGCCATTATAATGGAGAAACAAATAATTCTTCAATTGAAACCTTATAAAAATAGATAAAAATATAGATGTATACAAATATAATTTTCATAAAAACGAGGAAAAAATTCTATTAGGAGATATTTCTTTTCCTCAAAGACAGGACCAATGGTCCATTTTATTAAACAAAAGGAAATGATACAGACTTGGTTTCAGCCCAAGTCAAAAAAAGAAGAAAAAAAGAAGAAGAACCAAACGTAACAAGATAGCAAAGACAAAATAAAATAAAAAAGACAAAAACTCTAAACAACCATCGGAGAAATGAGAGGTCACCGGAGAAGATGATGAATTCAAATCACAAAAATTGATCTTAGAGTTATGTAAAAGAATCTTAAATTGGAAGGAATTTGTGGGGGAAATGTAGAAAATTTGTGATAAAGAAATATTGATGAAAGAGAAAGTATTAATGAGGGTAAATATGGGGACCAATCACATAAAACGTGCCTAGACATAATTAATTATGTGTGTAATAATAACTTTCCTATTTAATATTTAATAATTTCCTATTTATTTATATATAATTAACTTTGCTATTTATTGTGTAATTATATCCATATAACATAAAAAAAATAAACTATAGATATTTATTTTTAATATATATTGATGTTTGCCATATTCTATAGTTTTTCCAATTTTTTATTGTAGTATACACATTTTAATTGATTTGAAAGACAGAATATTTTAGTAATGTTGAATATAAGCCCAAAGTTGAAGACTTTTTCTACTTCAAGCCTTCATATAACCACAGGAAAATTACTAATATACGTATGTATTATAAATCTAAAACTAATATTAACATAAGTTAGTTATTTTCTTATATAGTACTTATGGCATTTTCAAAGGGAAAATTGTATGAAATATCAAACTATTAATTCAAATTAAATGCTATAGCCATAGTTTATTTTAATTGTAATTCGCAGCAAGCATCTCTTTTTTTTGCCATTTGATTCGGTATACAATTAGCCATTTTATACATTTCGATATAAAATGTATAAAATGTGTTTGTGTTTGTATAAAGCGAAAAAAAAGTGTATATACAAATACAAATACATATATTATCGTTCTATACACTTATAATTATACAAATACATATCTTATTATACAAATTACAATGTATAAATGAATTTATACAAAACTGAACAATTTGTATAAAATTGAATGTTTGTAGTGAATTATACAAATCAAAAGCTCCATAGCAAACATAAAAATTGTTATGGAGCGCAATTATGCAAACTATAGCTATAACATACAAATATGATTTTTATGTTTGCTATATGTGAAAGTTGCTCCATTAGAAATGTATTAAATTTCCTTTTTAGTTTATAAGTTTTTGGTTTAATGACAGTAGAATTTTGTCTAATATTTTAGAAATTTAAATTAAATTACTTAAACTTTATTGTCTATTAGTAAGAATTTTGATAACAAAAAATAAGATATTGTATTACAACAAATGACCGGATAGATAGGCTCCAATGGCAACTCTAAGCATTAAAATTCACATGAACTCTTTGAAGGTTGTGTAAACATCTTGAACATTAGGACAATAAGATAAAAGAAGATTAGGACCATATCTCCAAATTTCTATTTTATGATTTAACTATCTATATAAGATTAATTTTTTGATGATTGTTTATGGATAGAAAAATAGTGTATTTATTCACTTATTATTAGTATACATTTATATTTATATTATGTCCGGTAATAAATATATATATTAAAAAATCAAACAATTTATGTATTCATTCAATTATAATATGTATACGCTACAATGAATACACTTCATTGAAGGTTCTTTTTTATCTCTTGAACGACATGTATACTTTGCAATTCATGTATAAATATCTATGTATTCATTCACTCAAAATTTGTTTACATTCCATATTTCTTTCGTGTGTAAATGAGGAATGCACATGAAATTTAAAATGTTCAACAGTAATAAAACAAGAACTTACATGACGAAAATATAAAGTTATGGGGGTGAATCCACAAAATCAGAATTCCCATTCTTATGAATAATTCTAGGATAACTTTCTTAACCATGACATTGATATTCATAGTCAATTACTTTTACCTAAATTTTCGCCTAAAACAAATATAACCTTCCATTTCATAAATTAAAACCCCCAAAAAATTGAACCACGATATAAAAGGGAATTAAACATAGACGAATTTATTAAACACAAAAAACAGACACTATGGATGAATGTTTTTTTTACATAGAACTCTAATAAACAGTAAGTTATTTTTTATTTAAAGTAATGAAGAAAAGAATTGAATAAATATTTACATAATCAATAAAAAGACATCAATCAAAAGAAATTGGTGTGCGTATGGGAAAGAAGAGAAAAAAAAGGGATAAAAAACAAACTTCCCTATAAAAAAGGATACTAGATGCTACCTCCTAAAAGTTATTTAATTTAATTAAAAAAGTTTTTCTCACGTTATTAATTGCAAAATTTAATTTTTGAAAATCTTTTTTTGTTAAAAAAAAATAAAAGAAGGCAATATATTGCCAATTAGTAAAAGAGGATGCCATAAAGAAATCAAGATTTTTTTATTTAATCTGATATTTCTGGGGAAAACACACACTACATCAAAAATGATTTTTAGCGGCAATTAATTAGTAATTGCAGCTAAATATTTATTTTTAGCGGCAATTAGCACTCTTTTGTATATGTCCCTAAAGGCTTTAGCGACATTGAATCTTATGACACTTAACTAATACCGGTAAAGACTTGAGCACTCTTTATTAATGTGTATTGCCGCTAAAAAATGTTTTTGTTGTAGTGACATTCTTATTTTTTTAATGGGTTGATCTCGTTTATGATTGTTTAAAAATCTGAAACTTGTTTTTTTTTTTTAAATTTAGAAACAAGCATTCGTATTTTTGGATTGTTGATGTCATTTTTTACTTTATTTTTTTAATCAGGAATCTAAATTTTTGGAATATGTATCTATTTGTATTTTGATTTGTTTTATGAATTTGATAAATTTTTTTAGAAATAAGCTTTTTCTTTTGTATGAATCTGCATGACACCAATATTTTGTTTGAAAATAGTTAGATATGTTAGATTTCAAATAACAATCTTCTTAATCTCTTTATAAATATATTAGAAGTTTATGGGATATTTGATATGCCTTTTAAAAAAAATATAATATCCATTATGTAGGCATGAACTACTATTTAGAATGGACTATCCCCAACAACTAGGGTGTGCAAAAATCGAACCGATCAATAAATCGAATCTAAAAAAGTGTTATTGGGTTATTGTTATTGTTACTAAACTAACGGTTTTATAAAAAAAATTACCGGGTTATCGATTCGGTATTAGTTTTTAATATTGGGTAATCGATAACCCATTAAGCCTAGTAATTTACTAGATTTACTTGTACATAATTATTATATATTAATCTCAATATCTTACTAGTTACTGTCTTTATCCTTTAGCCTTCAATTCACACTTCAAAGTGACTTTTAATTCACAACTTCACATTATACAAAATGTTAAAATCTAAAGTAAGAACCTTATTCCTCTTTAATTACATTATTGTGTTGTTGCGTCAAATTTATTAGAGAAGTTATATATTTATTTTATAAGTATTTTCTTATTGGTTAAATCGAAAACCGAACCGTTAAAGACTAAAATCGATAGAAAATCTCTTATTGGTTTGGTTATTGGTTCGACTTATTTAAAAACCGAAAACCGAATTGATAATACATAAAATCGAACCGATCGATGCACACCCCTACCAACAACCTTAACTGAAAATGAATACTTCTGGTAGAGTTCCAATTAAATTTAAACATGTCTTGTAGGATCCAATAAAATTTTGATAAGTACAGATGTCTCTACTTCAAGACTTGTTGGAGTGTAGACTTGATGAAGCTCCAAGACAAGAGTTGAAGTATTCATTTATGGAGCTTCCATATTTGTGATTTTGTAGTTTCAGTTTTGCAGATCGAGAGAAGAGATGAATGACAGAATGGTCATAGCCTTTCCTCCCACATCAAAAGGAGAGAGTAAAATCGAAGAGTTTTATAAAGGAAAAAATATTTAAATACATATCTTATTTTACTACAATCTACAAAATTCTCTACCATTTAAAAAAATTACAATAATCCCAGAGATACTCCCATATCTTCTCTCGGATACATTTCTATTCCCTCTTAGATGCATCCCTATCCCTTCTTAGATACATCCGTGAGCTGTGTTTTCCTGAATAACAATGTATCTATGTATTCGAAACTCGAATACATCCGTGAGCTATGTTTTCCTGAATAACAATGTATCTATGTATTCGAAACTTGAATACATCCGTGAGCTATGTTTTCCTGAATAACAATGTATCTATGTATCCGAAATCCTTTAATTTAAAGGAATTTTTATAATTTGAAAATGAGTAGGATAAAATTTAACTAACTTTCAACACTATGAGATTCATACAACTTTTTACTTTTATAAAACATAACTTAAGATTATATGATATACACACTTTTGAGGGTTTAGATATCATAGCCCAAAAAACAAATCCGTGCGAACCTAGATCCAATACACCCCATATAATACATGGACGGAGATCTCAATGAAAAAGAACAATAAAAAAAAAGGATAAATGGACAAGAAAACAGAGTTATAGACTCTGTAATCTCCACAAAGAAGTTGGCAACCTTGTGATCAGTTGGATGAAATTACAATGTACAATTTTTTTAATCTCAAGTTGGTGACCATCCAAAGTAACTTCACTATAAAAGCAATGACATTATTATCAAAGCAATCCATCCAAAGGACAAGAAAATTAGGAAAGAACAGAAAAATCATTTTTTTTTTCCAATTAAATAGCAGAAATGGCCAGATCAAGCTACAAATTAACCATGTTTTTCAGCTTTGTTCTATTGTTCCTTCTCTCCATTAACATAGCGGAAAGTAGAATTGTTTCCTGTAAGTATGACATAATTGGCATAATACATAAATATGTTTTTAACTTGGCCTCAACTCACGTTTATGCCCTCCGACTTGGGTATGCACAAGTACATACTTGAACTTATATAAAGTTGAATAAATAGGCACACATGTCCTATGTGGCATCCTATATGTCAATTTGTATATTATGCCACATATGATTCATGCATGTGTCTACTTATTCAACTTTATACAAATTTAAGTGCTTACAAAGTTGGAAGGCATAAATATGAAATAAGACCAAATTAAAGGACACATTTATGTATTATGCCTAAATTTTAACCTACTAATATCTAGCATAATTTTTAGTATTTTAGTTAAATTGTCTATTAATTTATTTATCAATAATTATTTTCTTGATGGTGCAGCTGGAATTGGGACGAATTCAGGTCTGATATGTAGTAAGATTTATGGTGCAAATATTGGAGATACATGCTTCAGCATTATGCAACAATTTAGTGTGACCGCTAAGGACTTTACAACTTTCAATCCCAATCTCAATTGTGAAAAAATGTTCGTTGGTGAATGGATATGCCTTGATGGTTCCTTCTTCTAGAATATTGACAAGGGAATATTAAGCATAAACAACTTAAATTACTTATTTTTGTTGGGAAAGTGAAGACATCTTTAAATTTAAAGCTAATAATATTGTATGAATAAAATTAAAAGCAATAATGTTGCTTTTGTAATGTATCTTGGTTATCTTTTCCTTAAAATTCATATATAATGAATTCATGTTACAAGTTGATTTCTTAGTGTGTTTCATCATTAATCTTTATATAACTTAGCTTGTCTTCACTTAATCCAACATGGTGTTCACCTCTCAACAATAACTAGCAAGAAAGGGGTCAATAAACTTGGAGACCCTTGGCTTACACGAACTGCAATACTATTTTGTTTGGTGTATCATGTAACGTTTGTGACATAGGACAGGGCGTTGATGAGGGCATGTCAAGTAGGATTGATGACAAACATCCAAGCTAAGAAAAAATCATGTAACTGAGGTGCACATGATATTTTAGGTGAATCCCACATTAAAATGGGAGAGGAAAGTGAAGAGCTCTATAAGTCATATCTCAAGTTCACGAGGTATATGTGTTTTTGGGCTCAATATGGACTAGCCTAAATGACAAATATATTTGTGCGGGCCTAGGCTTGGAGCAAAGCTTGTACTCCATTACTATGATAGTGGGGCGAACCTCAATGAGCATGTTGAGTTCCTAAGGCGGTGTATGTGACGCCCATGATGGAGGCTGGGTTGATTAGGACAAATCAAGCAGGATTGACAGACTTTTAGGCTAACAAGCTTTTGAAGATGAGGTGCACATGACATCTAAAACATCAGAATGAGAGAGGAAAGTGAAGAATTTTATAAGACTGACTCATATTTACATGATATACACACTTCAAGGCTTGCTATGACATTGCCCAAAAAACAAATCCGTGCGAACCTAGATCCAATACACCCCACATAATACATGCTCTGGACTTTAGTAGTGACATTGAATTTCAAACATTACATCGACCAGTTGTTGGACGGACATCTCAATGAAAAAGAACAACCAAAAAAAGGATAGAGTAGAAAACAGCGTTATAGACTCTGTAATCTCCACAAAGAAAGAACATAAAAAATAATTAAACAACACAAATGGCTACATCAAGCTATAAGGCCATTAATGTATGAATAAAAAGCAACAAGATCAGTAAGTCAATATTATGAAGAAAAAAAGAAGTAAAGTTACTTATATTTTATGAATTTCAATGGGCCTTTGTACTTTGACCAAAAAGAGATTAGTACTAATTTTAATTATGATTTCAACAGTTCATGTCCAACGCCTAGTTAGTGTTCCATACTTGCGCTCATAAACTCCTTACATAATTGGCAAAAATGGATAAAATAAATGTTTTTTCCAAGTTGCCTTTATATTTGACTTAACCTTTACTTTTCCGTCCACTTTTGTTTGTCCATCATACTTTTTAATAGATATTCGCTTTTTTACCTGTTCACTTATAAGATATTCTTACTATTAACTAACTATAGTCATTTCTAAACGGATTTTCCAATTCATTGAATTTATTATTAACTAGCTATAGTCTCAATGCTTTTCCATTCAATATCCAATATTCATATTAGAGTCC
The DNA here is from genome assembly GCA_036250505.1 of Solanum acaule. Lineage (NCBI taxonomy): Eukaryota > Viridiplantae > Streptophyta > Magnoliopsida > Solanales > Solanaceae > Solanum > Solanum acaule. Next base: position 9,219 of record JAJOOR010011862.1, on the reverse strand, counting down.
GATTAATCTATATTCGCACTAGCCGCTGGGAAAAACCCATTAAAAAATAACACTCTCCACTAAAAGACTTTTCATGCTCAGAACTCGAACCTGAAAGCGGTTCTTTCTATGTCTGCTTGCGTGCTTATATATCGATGTGTGTGACTATACCATTCTCATTAGAATTGTGCCATCCTAGTCCTAGATATAATGTACAAGTTTTATCACACATAATGTATTAAAGATACTATAAAAAGTCAATGAAAAATAATTGATTATTATTTTTTCAATAAAAGTCATAATATCCCTTTTGACAATTGCCAAAAAAGGGTTACATAATTATTTAAAATCGCCATCGCCAGTACATACATATCTTTTATCACTATAAAGTCTGCATCCCTTTGGTGCTCTACAACAGGTCATGCAGTTTTCTGGAACCATCTTATATCCTGTAGATGGGCAAGCCATGAACGACACCCAAGGTGCACATTCCATTGTACACTCACACTCAACATAATTTATTTCCACCACCAATACTGTTGCAAACACAAACATAATATTAGTAATTATTGGCATGAAATGATAAAATAACACTATCTTTCTGTCTCAATTTATATGTTCTACTTTTTTAGACAGTTTTAAATAGAATGATGTATATCTATATTTAGTATTAACAATTTAATTTTAAAATATATATTTAATTCTTAATAAAATGATCTATATAGTTATCTAGTGACAGAATAAGTATTCTTCCCCTTACCAAAAAAAAAAGTATTCTTCCATAGTTAAGATGAGATTTCATTCCCCGATGTATTTTGTAATTTTGTAATTTAAAAATCAACCTCGGCTAAAAAAAAATATTTTTTGTTATATAAAACAAAAGAAACGATGCCAACCTCCGGAGGTCGATTTTTTTTAAAAAAAATTGGCGACCTCCTTAGATTGATTTTCTAGAGCAATTTTTGACATTTTTTTTTTTATTACTGTAACTTTGTATTGAATGAAAAAAGAAAAAAAAGAAAAGAAAAGAAAGAAGGCGTACCACACAGAAGGAGGAGAGTGAGGACACTGACTTTGCTATTAACCATAGTTATTTAATTCTTTTTTTCTCTGTCTTTTTTAACCTGCTTTGAGTATGTTATTTCTGGGAGTATTTATAGCAAAAAGAATTAAATGCCAAAGATCAAGTAGTATAGTGAAATTATATTAATTTAATATTTTAAAATAAAAGTTTTAAGAGTTAATTTGATTAGTTTTCAAACAGTTCAGGAGATTACATCAATTTTGTCTATTCCCTTTTAGTTGTATGTTACAATTTTTGAGAGTCAATTTGACTAGTTTTCAAACTTAATTAGATTACATCAATTCGATATTTTAGAATAAAAAATTTGAGAGTCCATTTGACTAGTTTTCAAACCATCCAGGAGATTACGTACATTAATTCCCTCCGTTCCCTTTTAGTTGTCATATTACAATTTTTTAGAGTCAATTTAACTAGTTTTCAAACTTAAATTACATTACATTAATTTGATATTTTAAAATAAAAAATTTTGAGAGTCAATTTGACTAGTTTTCAGATCATCTAGGAGATTACATACATTAACTATCTTCGTTTCTTTTTACTTGTCATGTTCCATTTTTTTAGAGTCAATTTGACTAGTTTTCAAACTGAAATTAAATGAAATTAATTCGATATTTTAAAATAAAATTTTTGATATTAAAAAATTATACGAAAAATGCTATAAATTACAATTTTTTCATATCAATATGATTAAAAAATATATCTTAAAATATTAAACTTCAGTTTACATATCATATAACCAAAATTGAACTTTTTAAAATAAAGAAATAATATCATTTTTTATCATTATTTTCCAGTACATACATAACTTGTATCACTATAAAATTTGCATCGAAATAGATATTCATTTTTACTTATCTATTTTAGAAGATAAAAAAGATAATTTATCATTTAATTCTTAACTTATTCTTATTATTAACTAGCTTTAGTCATTTCTCAATGCTTTCTTATTCACTATTTAATATTTATATTAAGTCCGATTAATTCAGATTTATGTTAATTACTGATAAGTCCCATTTGAGAGATTACACTCCCCACTAAAACTTTTTTGTATTTAGGACTCAAACTCAAATCCTCTCACTAAGGAAGTCGAGAGGAGAGGCCAATTCTATGTGTGTGACTATAACATTCTCATTATAATTGTAATTTCCTAGATATTACTCACTGTCACTGAGCTAAATAAGATCAAAGTTCACACTTCTACAAATTAGTACATATCAAATATATTTTAAAATTCATCGATGTCAATGGATCAAACTTTAGTTTACGCATTATAATCAAAGTTACTTTTTAAAGTAAAAGTAATAATATTCCTTTAGATAATTATTTGCTAGTACATACGTAGCTTGTTTCACTGTAAAGTTTGCATCCCTTTGATGCTCTACAACAAGTCATGCAATGTTCTGGAACCTTCTTATACATAATTTATTTCCACTACCAAAACTGTAGCAAACACAAACATAATATTAGTAATTATTTGCATAAAATGATACTATATGTCTTTATGTCTCAATTTATATGATTTACTTGTTTTTATTCAATGCGAAAAAGAATGATATATTGTTATATTTAATATTAACAATTTAATTTTAAAATATACATTTTAATATTAACAATTTAATTTTAAAATTTTGTATCAAGTCAAATTATATTCTATTAAATGAGACTAAGATTAATAGAAAATACAAGTAATTATTGGCGGACCTAAGGGTGACAAATGAGTGGATTTATAATCAGAAAGACATCTTTATGTCTTGTAACTTAATTGAGAGAAGGCGGCCTCTCTCGGGAAAGATGGCCCAATTTCTCTTCTTTCTTTTTGATTTCAGCTTTCTTTTTTTTTTTTTTTCAGGGGTCCAGAAGGCTAAAAGGTGGGGGAGAAGGAAGCCGAACCTCTAATCGACCTGGACACATAAAGAATTCTCGGCGTCGAGAGAGATTTGAGATTCCGTAAGTAACTCAGTGAGTGCTTTCTAAGAAGGGCTTGGAAGAAGAAAATGAAATAGGAGGGACATTCATTTGCCCAAATTACTACCCATTATCTTCCTATTCACTGTAAGAAAGAATTCATCGCTTATAAATAGTGATGATTTTACTTTGTGAAAAGAACTAGAAGAGATAAACAAGAATATATAGAGTGAAAAAATGAGGAGTACTATATTGTGTTTAAATTGAGATTAGTGTAGTTAAAGAGAGAGTTGAGACAAAGAAAAATATTTTAAGTCTTCTGATCTTGGGCATATAAATATGCCCAATTACTACAAATTATCCATCTTTTAAAGTGAGTTTAAGGACATTCACTAATCTAACTGACATGTTTTACTTAAAATTGTGATGATTGCATACTAATATACATGATTAGCTATTTTGCAGGGTTCCTAAGAGAAGTGATTGATGCAACAGAGAAAAGGAGTTGAAGACGACGAAGTGACGCCCAGAACAAAGGCTGGTGCGGCGCCCCAACATCACTGGTGCAACAAGGGCGCGACGCACTAGGCCCAGTTGACTGGGGCTACATTTTGGCTCATTGGCAGCGCGGCACGCTAGCCTGCCAGGCGCGATCAGGGCGCAATAGCCCATTGTTGTGCGGACGTTTGAGCGAAATTTGATTTAAAAAGGAGTACTCCTTGTTGAAGTAGATTTAGACTCTAGTTTTCCTAACTTATATAAATAGACCCCTAGGGCTATTGTGATGGGGTTCGACATTATTTTGGTGTGCAAGAGCAAGATTCGTCTTTTGTAATAGGTTTTTGATCTTCTAACTCTTCTATTTTTCGGAAATCGCATGAACAATTGTATTTTGTGGTTTTTCTAATAGCATGAGTGGCTAAACGCCCTAGTTCTGGGGCTGTAGCTACGAATTGATTGTTGATTATTTAAAGGCTTGTTGAATTAATTATTGGTTGTCATTATAAGTTACATTTATATTCTTATTCTAGTATTTCTTGACTAGCCATCTAGAGATAAATGTATTGTCTAATCTTAAAATCGAGAGAGGAGAGGTTAGATAGACTAGAGAATATAAAGAGCTTGATTGACCCATTAAGTTGAGGTGATTTGTGTTCAGGAGTGACGCCCGGACGAACAACTCTTTTGGTTACGAAACATGATGAAATATAAATGCTCGTCAGTTAGTCTGTTTATCCCCGCTCAACGATGTAGTTAGACAACTAACTAGAGTAGGCGACTAGAGGTTTGAAATCCGACTCATACAATTAACCCTGTAAATCATTAACTTGACAACTAAAATTAGTTCTAAGTCGATAATATGATACATGAGATTCATTGCATGCTGCAGCCCTGTAATTGTCTTTTACTTGCTTGAAACATCATCTTAAAGTCGTTCACAATTAGTTACTTTTAGTTATTGCATAATTCGTAGTAGTAGTAAACAACCATCATCAACTCTTGAAAAAGTTACTTTCAATTTTATTTGTAGAATTGAGTTTTAAATATAAATCGATCATAAGTCCCTTGGGAACGAGAACTCATTTCTTTAAAGAATCTATATTACTTGAGCGACCACGTACACTTACGTGTATACTGGGAAACAACATCTTCAACTATATTCACTATACAAAAGAGTATATTTATATGTTGAAGGAAAGTGTTTTTTTTATGTGAAACTTTGGACTCTTCAACTAATCCGGAGTTGCTTGAGTTGTACGACGTTATTGGATTGTTGTATCCTAGAGGGGACAAGTCAAGAGACATACTGCTGGATCGGTGTATATTATGCTGCAGTGGGCTTGAATCTCCTTAAAGAGAGCGAGATATCCGCGCCTCAGCCTAAAAATTGTTATTCATTTTTTGTCATTTTTATTTTCAACTGTAATTTATTATATTCGTGATATATTACACCAACAATTACAACTCATTTAATCTTCTAAAAAAAAGAAAATATTGCCCACCCTACCCCCCACCCCACCTCAGTGACGCACCCCACCCACACCCAAAAAATTTTTATAAAAAAAAAATTAAAAAATTAAAAACAAAATAAAATTCACCCCTCACCCACACTACCCCACCCCAAAAAAAATTCAAAAAAAAATCACTATTAATTTTTTTAAAAATAAAATAAAATTTCCCACCCTACCCCCACACACCCACCCCTGGGGACACCCCCCAACCCACACCCAAAAAAAAATTATAAAAGAAAATTAAAACAATTTTTTAAAAAAAAAAAAAATTGTTCCTCACCCACCCTACCACCCCCACCCCTAAAATTTTATTTCTTATTTTCAAAAACAGATAGTGCAATTAGAGATTTTTATTATAAGTGGGTGATATATGGGTCTAGATGGATTCTCATGTTTACTTATTTTATTCATATTTGTATGAGTTTAAATAGATCAAAATCCATATTTATTCATTTAAGAAAATATAAAATTTAATTTAATATGAATTAAATGGGCTCATTTTATTTATATAGGCTGAAATTGCCATCCACAGGCAGACCTAAAAAAGGTCGGAGAAAAAATAACAGATTTATTTAAGGTCGGATTTTATGGCACCAAAAATCTGGAAAATGCAAATTACTTTACTGATCTTCGGAAAAAATAAATTTGAAGAGTACATAAAAGAATATTGTTGTCTAAAACCAACAAGCACCAATTATCTAGTGACAAAAAAAAAAAGTATTCTTCCATAGTAAATATAAGCATTTCCATTCCCATGATGCATTTTTTAATTGTATAATTTAAAAACCGACCTTGGGTCAATTTATTTCATTTTTTATGGGGAAAAAAAATGCCAATCTCCAAAGGTCGATTTTTTGAAAATTCTTTTTAGTGATAATTTTGTATTGAATGAAAAAAAAAGTACACTTTTACATTGATCGTTATTGGTTTAATCGTTAAGATTTGACACAAAAATAAATTAATGAAAATCACTTAGAAACAAGGTGACAAACCGAATGAATAATGTACATGAGTTCACAAGTTTGCATCTTGCTCAAAAACAACACTTTTATATTGTAGAATAACCAAGATTTTGAGATAGCCAGAAATAAAAGTAGGAAACTAAACTCTAAGTCAAAGACTTTATATGCAAAATGATATAAATATAATTATTTAATTTACTATCGGGTTATCGGTTAACCCATTAAGAAAAAACCTCAAACCGTTAAGAATCGGTAACCCGATAACAAAAAAAAATCAAAACCGTTATTTGAACTGCTAAATCAATAACCCACTACTGATAAACCAATAATTTTATTTCGATTCAGGTTATTATCGATTTCGTTTTCGATTTTGAACAACCCTAGTTAATAGAGAGGAATCTTGACCTAATTCAACTTCAAAAGTTCGGAGGGGGAGGGGGAGTTGTGAAGATCATATAAATAGTCTAAATTCTCCTCCTTATATTGATGTGGGATTCAACATCCGGCTCACATCTGAAACTAGAAACCTAGAGCATGAACAATTTAATATTGAGAAATCATAAATTGGGATTAATCTGACTTTGATACCATACTAAGCAACTTGAAAAACAAATGTTTAGACAAACACTAAAAATCCATTACTTATATATAATATTGGTCATCTGAGTAAAATATAAACTCAAAATTTATTTTAAACATGACACATATATATGATCATAATTTATTAGAAACTATTAATATATCCCCTTTGATAAATCTCAAAGGTGATTTATTAGTTACATATTGCAGAGCCATCTCTACGGAAAAGTTGGCATCCCCTTCCTCTTGCTTGGCAACAGTTGATACATGTTGGACGAAGTATTGTGCTTCCTGAAGAGGAACAAGTCATGTAATCCACATTTGGCTCACAAAATTGAGGACAAAACTGAGCTTCCACATAATTGCTTCCCACTAGAAAAACTGTTCCAAACACAAAAAAAAAAAAAAAAAATCTATTTAAAATGTACATAAATAGTACATGATATGATGAGATAATGATAAAAAAAAAAAAACACATCTGAAGTATCACTTTTTTTGTGAGTTTCCTTAAATGAATCATCAGGATTTACTTTTCCTATTTAAACTATCATTAACTATTTATTATATCACACTTCAACTATAAGTTATTCCCTTTTCCTAGCTATCTGAACAATGATGGTATTTTAGGTATGAAAAGTGAATAACTGATGGTTGATGTGTCTTGATAAACATAGTTGATAATAATTCAGGTAGGAAAAGTGAACGCCTCATAATGAAAAACTCGCATACTTCATGTGTTTTTGACCTTTTAAATTCTAATAAATTAATGGCAAAAATTTATGAAGTAGTAACTATTTTATTGAGAGAAAAAAGGAAGATGAGTGTTATGTAAAATTAGTCATACCACATAGGAGGAGGAGAGTGAGGACACCAACTTTGTTACTACCCATGCTTGATTGTTTGCTTTTATTTTCTGATCTTCTTGGAGGATGTATGTTTTGTCTTAGACTTGGGGAGTACTTATAGCAAGCAAATCTATGTATTTTTTCTCTTTTCAAAAAAATATTGTGAGACAAAATAAATAGTAGGTCAATAATGGACAATTGTAGAAGCCAAAAAATTCAATTGCTTGTATGTATGGTTGTAAGATATGCGTATCGTCAAAGAGATTAGGTCAGTGTGAAATTTGTATGTGAATTGTGGACCAGTCTAATTTTAAAAAAATAAAAAAAGCCATTCAAAATCGTTTAAAATACACCCACAAGGTGATCGTGACCAATTTGATTGAACAAATGATCTTCTAAATAAGGGTATCGTTTTCAAAATTCTCCTACATATTTTATCGGTCAAGCTCATATTCCAAGACTTGTCTAATGCGATTTAGATACATTTTTTAAATCTAATTGCAACTAGATATTCCACTTTATAGTTTGAAGCCGCCGGTCCTTTATATTAGCCGTATCCATTTCTACCATGAACTACAAAACTTGCACGAAAGAGCAAAGATTTTTTCAATAGTACTTGTGTTTTCAATTAATGAGTTTGAATTCATAATTTTTTCAATAAATGAGTTTAAGTCTAAAGTCAACAACCTATTAGAAATAAATCATTTTTCATAAAAAAAAATAAACAAAGTAGTTGAAATTATTTTTAAAAAACTAACATATTGCATATATAACATATCAGTTTGCTTTTTAATCATTATTAAAAATAAAACCAACCCAATTCAAATATTATCAATTTATTTAACTGTTTGATTCATTTTTTATTTATTTATATCGATTTTTAATCAAACCGTGAATATTTCTAGCTTTACATTAACCTGATGATGATGTAAAAATATGTACGATACGTTTGTGTCAATGTCGATAGATAAATTAAAATGTGTACGAATTATAAAAGAGATGAAACTAGAAAATTAGACCGAGTTATGATTCCTTCAATCACCAAAATATTCCGCATAGTCGGCAAATTGAGAATTATACTTTTGTTCACTGGAAATTACACTTGGATCGTTTCAGAGTTGGGTTAATTATAAGAAAAATTACCTAAATATACATTTAATTTTACCATGATTTTAAAAAATATTATTATTTATTTATTTTTTTTAAAAAAAAAATCTCTTCTTGGATACATTCCTTTCCTATGTAACTGGATGTTCTATTCCATTTCTGATACATTTCTATCCCCTCTCGAATACATCCCTTCTCTCTCATATACATTCCTCCCCTATGTATCCGGATGTCTGATGTATCCGGAAGTCCAATAATGTATCTGATGAGATATGAGTGTAAGGTAGTTAAGGAGTTAGTTATTTCACCAAGATGTTCAAGGGTAGTATAGACCTTTTGTATTGTTTGTTACAACTAATTCTTCAAGTTAGTTAGTTTGATTAGAAGTTAGATTCTATAAATAGTACTTTTCAGCATTGTAAAAGTTAGTCTTTGAACTCAAACAATGAGAGTTTCTCTTCTTCTATCTTAGCTCCTTGTTAATGGAGATTTTGTGTTAACTCTGTTTCAGTTCATTTTAGTTCATGGTATCAGAGCAGGGCCCGTCTCACCCGATGTTGGGGCCCCCAAAATCAAAATTGCCCACGCACCAGATGCTAAGCACTGGGCGTGAGGTGGGGTGTTAAAGAATGACAAAAGTCCCACATTGGTGGTTAATGAGATGGGTGGACTCCTTATAAGACTTGGGCAATCCTCCTCCCTTTGAGCTAGCTTTTGGGGTGTGAGTTAGGCCTAAGACCTAATTT
>JAJOOR010011860.1:0-13465 GCA_036250505.1 Solanum acaule | reverse complement strand
TACAATATGTATATATAAAATATATGAGTTCATTCATGCATGTTTTACTTAATCATGGTTAATTATTCAAACATATGCTCAATTTAATTTGTAACCACTAAGATAAATTTTCTATAAGTTGTAAATTGTGGTTAAGCATGAAATATATATTTGATCAGATTTTGGATCTATAACTCTACCTCTTTTATTTATTTACGATATTATATTCATCTCCCTTATTCTTATTGTTTTTGTAAATGATTCTATTACTATATTTATCATTTATCATAAATATAAAAATCAAAAGTTGACGAATTTATCCTTATTAAGATACTTTTAAATTTAAGAAATGATTTAGAATAAAAGCATAATAAGTAGAAAAGGGTTTCTTGGGACTTGAGTACTTTATGAATCTGAGATTGTTCAGGTGAAATTAAGCATTGCCGGAGAAGCAGTACTTACGGAACAAATGAAAGATAATAGGGTGAGGAAAGCCAAGGTTTCACTCCCTCACTCTTATGCTCGTTTAGTGGACAATAAGTGGAGTGTATGTGCTCATTTGAAGATAGAGGGTGAGTACTGTTGGGTTCGAAAGTAAATATGATGTCATGCGAAAGCTTATAATTGCAAATCATGTTTGTGATAAATCAGATTGACAAATAAAAATATACTAAAAGACATAATATTATTATATGATATGACCAATTGACCTACATAATTAAAAACTAATAAAAAGACATTAAAACCGTAGAGAGAAAATCTCCCCACAAACAAAACTCTTAAATGTCTACATTGTGGATGTTATTGTGTTATGCTATGAGAATAGGGATCTTCAATTTATAGATCTCCAAACTTTTTCTCTAAGGAAAGAATAAACCAAATATGGAAGAAAATTATATTTCCTTTCAGAAAAAGTTCAAGAATTTATGGTAATACTTTGATTTTTCTTTAAGGAAAAAAAATAAACTTCAAATAAGGAAAGAAAATCAGGGCAAAACCCTAACAAGTACTGCATGAGCTCGTAAGTAAAGTACGAAAAAATCTTATCTCTGAATAAAAATGATCTTATTGTGCTTGCTTTTGACAAAGCTTCTAGCTCTAAATAATAGGAACTATGTTATAGTAGGATTAATATCATTGATCATTATAAGCTATAGCATAGGCCGAGGCGGTGAAGTAGAATTTGAAATTTATGGGTCTGAATTTGTCACTAAATGCATATATAGCTCATTTTAGTTACTGAATTTGCATTTTAATATTTTTACATATCTAATTGATTTTGTAATACAAATACATAATTAAGCAAAAGCTACTGAATTTATTTAAATCTGTACCTGGTAATATAGCTCTAACCTGAGTATAACAAGCTATGTATAAAGGCGAACAACCTTTTAGCAATAGCAAACGACCTACTTATAGCCTATCAACAAGGCAGACAATATTGATAGGGGTATTCTTGCCTAACAGAATTAGCCCAACATAACAATAATGGGCAGACTAAGAATTTACACCGTCATTGCATGTTTGTTTTGTGCACTGGCATAACAAAATTTGCATTGACTGGCTCAGATGAGTTGCTCTTGGCTTTGTAAGCATATTTAGGTGATTATGTTTTTACCTTTTCACTATCAATGAGTAGGCAACTTTGGAAATTTATGGAGATATGTCTTTGGTGAAGATTTGTTACGTGTATGTTTTCTTGGGTGCTACTTAGAATAGAAATAATTTTCTAAAATAAATAAAGAGTTATTTACATATTATTGAAAGTCTCGTTTGATCTGACTTGATATGAATTTAGATCTCTAACTTGAGAATGTGAATAAGGACATTCTAATCGATCCGACCGGCTATCATTTTAGTTTGATTGAAATGCGAAAAGCACTAATTCTTTTTTTCTCAGTTGGTGTACTATGGTGAGGAGAATCCCAACCCCTTCATTAGCTACTGCTTTCCCTTTTTCCAATCTTTACCATATCCTCTATTAGTTTTTCGCCAATGCCTTTTAGCTTTCATTTAACTACTACTTTTTTCTTCCTCTACACCTTATAAGAGTAGTTAGTATGCCTACTCTATCCTTTTACAAAATAAATGTTGTAAGGAAAGTTATTGGAAAGAAGGGACTTCACTAAAGATGGTTTATCTGTGCATGAAAAAGAGTTTTTTTCATTTTTCCTTGTATTGTTTGACTAGCTACACTTTGTAAGTAAGGAAAGGCATAGACAAAAGTGGAGGTTGGTGTGATCCCTTAATATTGGATAAGAAATTGGAAGAAAAATAGAGTTTGCCTAAAGAACAAATTAAAGAGGAGAATTGTTCTTGAACAGCTCACACTCAAAGAGTTTTGAAGAACTACATTTAATTACTTTATGCAATACATTAAATTGAGCTAAAAGAAATTCATTCTAATAGCGTCGTAACAATACTCCCCATCAAACCATCTTTGTCCTCAAGGATGAAATTGAGGAAATTGTTGACAAAAAGTATGATGATCTTTCCTGATATTATCTTTCTCTAGAGCATTGAACCACTTGATAAGCCATTAAGAAACAATGTCATTCTTCTATTTGAAGATGGCATTAGGAACCAAAAGAACATGGCCTGAAGAAGAGTGCCCAACAGGTAGAATGACTGAAGTAGGATGAAAGTCAATCTTCTTCGGGAAATATGAAATGTGGGGTGAACCTCGGAATCTGTTGGCAATGCCAAGGTGTAAGCCACTTTGCCCACATATCCACAATTTGTAAAGGGCTAAAAAATTTAGCGAAGAGCTCCTTAAAAGTGTGAGATTTAATGAAAAGTTGTCTGTATGACTAGAGTTCCACATAAATTCAATCACCAACATTGTAAGTTTTGTTCGTCCTTCCCTTATCAGCTTAGAACTTCATTTGATTATGAGTCTTATGTCATGGCCCGCCACTTAATTGTCCAAATTAGGCATAATATAAGGGGGAAGAATCTAGAGTCTTAGAGAAGTTTGTGGAAGACTTTAGAATATCCTGGAAGAGAGGTTTGTGGAAGACTTTAGAATATCCTGGAAGAGTTCTTGAAGACTTTAGAATTCTCTAGGCCTGTAATGAATTCTAGAAGAGAAACCAAATTGTAAATATATAAGGACTTGTGTAGTAATTTTTATTTTCACTTTAACCCCTAGATGTGTAGTATAAATAGAGGGGCTCTCATTTGCAAATCAACCAAACAAGTGTAAAGCATTCTCCAAGCAATACAAAAGTCTTTTTATAAGCTCTTTTTTGTCTTTCATTCATTTAGAGGTCTAAGTTTGAAAATGCTTACTTGAGCTTACAAGATCGTAAAAGAGTCGTGAGTAAGTTGTCAAGTGTCGCACGGAGCATTAGTTGAAGTCTAAGTCCATGACACTTAGCAAAACAATCTTTGAAGGCCCTCAAAGTGGTTTCTCGAGACAACCTGAATCTGATACCATTGATGCAATTCCTTAATATCTAACAAGAAATTGGAAGAAAAACAGAGTTAAACTAAAGAATAAATAGGAGAATTGTTCTTGAACAACTCACTCAAAAACTCAAAAAACTCAACAAATTCTGAGGAAATTCAGAAAGAAAAGAAAGAGAAGAGTTTATTGATCTGCTAGAATCCAAAATTTGTTTACACTTCCAAGATTAACTCCTACTTATACAAAGAGATGGTCCCCAAAGTTAGTTGTAATTAACTCAACTAACTTTCCTTCTTTACAGACTAACAGACTAGTTTTAGAATTCGCTTATCACATGACTCATTCACTACATATAACTACTTTATACCGTACTTTGAATTGAGCTAAAACAAATTTATTCTAATAGGGTCGTAACAATATTCCCCTATCAAACCATCTTTGTACTCAAGGATGAAATTGAGGAAACTTAGAATAAAATATGATAATCGTCCCAAGTACAATCTTCTTCCTCCAGACCATTGAACTACTTGATAAGACATTGAGAGACAATCCTACCATTCTTCTATCTAACATGGCCTCAGGAACTAAAGAACAAATAAGAGAATTATTCTTGAACAGCTCACTCGAGAACTCAAAGAGTTCTAAAGAAATTCAGAAAGAAAAGGAAGAAGAGAGTTCATTGATTCACTAGAATTAAAAAAAAATACACTTTGATGATTAAATTATACTATCCCAAAGTTAGGTGTAACTAACTTTTCTTCCTAACAAACTAGTTCTATAGAATGTGCTAATGATGTAACTCTTTCGCTACATTTAACTATTTTATACACTAAAAGAAATTCATTCTAATATGGCCATAAAAATACTCCCCCATCTAACCATACTTGTCCTCAAGGATGAAATTAAGGAAACTACTGCAAAAAGTATGATATTTTCGTAAGTACTATCTTCCTCTAGAGCATTGGTCCACTTGTTAAGCCATTGAGAAACAGTCATGCCATTCTTTTGAACAATTCTTCTATCTAAGATGACCCCATGAACTAAAAGAATATGGTCTGAAGAGGAGTGCACAATAGATAGAATGACTAAAGTAGGATGAGAGTCAATCTTCTTCTTTAGTTGGGAAATATGAAACGTTAGGTGGATCTTGGAATCTGCTAGTAATGCCAAGGTGTAATCCACTTTGCAGTAGCCACAATCTGAAAAGGGCCAAAGAATTTAGCGGAGAGCTCCTGAAAAGTATATTTGTCAATGATTTAAGGGAAAGTTGTCTGTAAGGCTGGAGTTTCACATAAATCTAATCACCGACATTATAAGTTTTGTATGTCCTTCCCTTGCCAGCTTGGGACTTCATTTGACTCCGAGCCTTAGTCAAACAAGCTTTGAAGGCCCTCAAGGTGGCTTTTCGAGATAACCTGACTCTGATACCACTGATGTGATCCCTTAATATCGGACAAGAAATTGAAAGAGAAACAGAGTTTGCCTAAAGAACAAATAGGAGAATTGTTCTTGAACAGCTCATTCGAGAACTCAAAGAGTTCTGAAGAAATTTATAAAGAAAAGGAAGAAAAAAGTTTATTGATCTGCTAGAATCCAAAATTTGTTTACACTTTCAGAATTAACTCCTACTTATACAAAGAGATGGTTCCCATAGTTAGTTGTTATTAACTTTTCCTTCTTAACAGACTAGTTCTAGAATGTGCTAATCACGCGACTCCTTCACTACATTTAACTACTTTATACCGTACTTTGAATTGAGCTAAAAGAAATTCATTCTAATACGACCGTAACAGAGGTCAAGCTATGTGCACAAAGAGGTAAGTGCAGACGGATGCATAAAATTAAAGAACTTGTTTACAAAATAAACAAGTACTCGTCTGGATCTTAAATATAAATAAGAACGAGTTTGCAGTGTCTTTTCAGAAACTTAATTTTTTCTGTTTTTCTTTTGAGAGGACGAAAGAAATACAGGTCAAATTGCACTCCACTTATTTCAAAGTTGAGAAAAACATCCAATACAAGAATTTACAATAGCAACTGCTTTAGCTGCAAGAGAAATACAAGGAAAAACTGGACACAAGAACTCAAATTTGCAATATATTCTGGAGATCAGCTTAGTTATCATTCCTGTGGCTTTACAATCCAGAATATGTTACAAATTTGAGATGAACTGACAAAAGTTCTTGAACTATATTTACGCTCCATCTTTAACTCAACGTGCTATTACCGGACTAACAATCTGGACAATCTCCTCAGCTTCACCTGAAGTCCAAGACGGTCCATACATTTCAAAAGATGATTGAGCAAGAAAACAGAGGTTGAAGACAATATCTGTCATCTTAGGCCTCTCTGCTGATTGCTCCGATGTGCATGCTGTCGCCAAGGCAGCCAAGTTTAGAGCATCATCAATAGGGTAAAAGCTCAACTTTGGATCCATCCATTTTCTAAACTTCTCCTCTCTGTTCTCTTCAACTTCCAAGATTCCACTAATTTCTTTGCACATGATCAGAGTCTCATCATTATAATCTTTTGATTCCATTGCTTTCTTCCCTGAAAGCAACTCCAACAGCACAATCCCAAAAGCAAACACGTCAACTTTCAGCATCATTGAGTCGGTGGCATGTCTGGCTGTAGAGAAACCTGCAATTTTGGCTTTAAACCTTGAATCAAGAAGTATGCTACACGTTCGGATGTCCCCGTGAACTATACTAGGTTGAGTATGTTCATGCAGGTATTGCAGAGCATTTGCAACATCCAAGGCTATGTGTAATCTTTGACTCCAACCAAGTGATGCCACTAAGACAGAGGCAGAAGAAGATGATATGATCCGGGAAACAACCATTGATCCAGTGAGCCATTTTCAGCATATTCATAAACTAAAAAGGAATTCCCAAGATCGTCTGATGAAATGCCCATTAGTTTCACTAGATTTGCGTGATGTAGTTTTTGAAGTATTGTCAATTCCTCCGAGGCTTGTTTTGTTTTCTTGACTGCTACAACTTGGTCGTTTATTGTAGCCTTGTACACTGATCCTCCTAACCTGTATCTCTCACTGAGGTCGACAGTTGCCTCCATGATGATCTTCAGGTCATATATTATTGGCTTTCCAATGTAGCCAGAAACTCCAGGAAGAAGCTTATCTTGAATGTTCTTATGGTCCGTAATTTCACCTTCTGAGGCTTTCTTGGTATGAAAGAGATCAGAAGTTTCAAGAGTAGAAGAGTTATGGGCTAAGTTAGCCCTCCTCTTCTCGTCTAGATGACGCATGTATACCATCAAGCAAAATGAAAAAACTGCAAGCAACCCCATAATACTTAAAACAGTAATTACTATCCATCCATGTTTGGATTTTCTACTGCTTGCAGAAGAGGGGTAAGATTGCAGAATAATAGGAAGTTTTATTGGTATCAAGACAGGAGAATATATTGCAGCAGTGAAATTTCTGTAATTGTTGGCAGCCAGAATGTCAGCTGCAGATGCTCCAAACATATTGCTTACAGGCAACACATCATCCCAAGGCTGCCAAACATAAGTGACCAGGTACTGAAGTCCCTTTTCGAGATCAGAATGTGTGGGGCATTTACAAAACAAAGAAAAAACAGCTTCTGCACCAATTGTCAAGTTGGTTGGATCTAGTGTTGGATTCATATCTTGCACCACGTGATAATTAGTAAGGTTCTCAAAAGCTCCTATTGAAACTGAATAAAAGCTGTCGCCTTTCTTGATCTGATAGGTGACATTGGAGAAATAATGAGAACTATTGCAGTAGCATTTAACGGGTGCAAGTAAAAGCTGGTCAGGGAATAGCTCGGTATCCTCTGAGGCTAGACCTGTGGCCGTAGCTATACTTAAACGACTGACTTCAAGAAGATCAGATATACTTCCGACATCTAAATAGTTTGGTGGACGGGCACGATATGAAATAAAAGTATCACAAGAAAAGGAAGAGTTAAACGAGCATGAAAAGTCTGTGTCTGTGCTAGATGGTTGAGCAGTTACGTTGGAGGACGAAAGTATGAGAAAGAGGAAAAAGTTGTAAAACAAGGAGACAAGAGGAACTACCATTGATGCAAAGCTTAGATAGCAAGACAACAGCTAGTAAGTTATATTTGTTAGCATGAGCAAGAGTGAATTTAGGAATTTATTTAACTTTAATGTGGAAGCTACAAAAATTCTAAAAGTTTGGAAGGATAGGAAAAAAAGAATATCTAGGAGGCCTTGTCTGTAGCTTTGTCTGTGAGATACCCTCTTGTCTTCTCTGCCTACTCTAAATAATTTAAGCAGCTGTCTCTGTCTTTATGCAACAATGCTTTATAAAATATTCTCAATAAGCAAAAGGAAATCATTTGACTATATATAATCCTTACTTTCTCCTTGACTATGACATTCCCTTTCAGTTCTTTTCTAGGGAAGTTCCAGCAAATAGATTAATACTAGAACCAAATCTAGACGGCACGGATTCCTTCTTCCTACCAAAGTTCATAAAGTAAACAACAGAGAATAAAAAAGTAGAGATACCAGTGAATTCTCAGAGGTGGTTGTCAATAGTTATATGCTTAACACATGCAAGCGAGCTTGTGTCACTCTCTTATCTTAGGAGAAACAGACCTAATAAAGTAGGAAAAAATTACAATTGTCAGTTTCATGGAGACAATCCTGGCATACTTTGGCATGAAGAACAATATTTTTCAGGGGATATTTTCCAGAAAATAAGTCATTTTCTAGGGTCTGATTGCCAGAAAATATTTTCCAAGGAAAACATTTTTCACTCGAGAAGGAAAATGACTTCCTTCATCTTTGCAATTATCTCAACTATGATACTTCATATCGTTGATTTAACCAACATTTAGATGTTATTATCAATCTTCAATGTTCAAAAATATTATCAAAACAATTTTGTTATGCTAATAATTATGAATCTTTTATTTTTAAAAATCAGAAAATATTTTACACTCTCCACCCAACACCAGAAACGTATTCAGGAAAATGACTTCTGTCATACCAAACACACCCTCGGTGTTGCTAGTTTTATTCTCTTTCAAGACCAAGTGAAGTGTTCTCTCCTTACAACTAAAACGAACAGAGCTGCTTAGTTTTTCCAGATAACAATTTTAAGAATTTCTTAAAACCTATCTTATGTGGAAAGCCTAAGCAAATCCTTAATGACAATGCAAAAACTATAGTTGAAGTCTTAAGATGCAGAAAATTGAACATCCAATCATGCGTGGACATTGGTCCTGGGATGAACAAGCAAAAATCATAGAGCAGGTGAACAAGCACCAGTTCCACCCCCCATAAAACATAAATCATGAGTATATCTTGTTTACAAAGTGCACAGATACCACATAGAAGCTAAACCCTAGCAAATGAGTGAACTTGCAATATCACCACCTTATATCAGTAAAACAGCTGCATTGATGACAACTACGACATTTACTCAGATGCCAAGTAAAAGTCAGTTACTCATTCGCAATTTTAAGCAACAATATTACAAAGATCAACACTTCAATTCTGATCAACATAATCAAAATGCTATGGACATGTAACCAGACCTCCTTGATGAGAGTTAAGTTGATGATGTTGACCTGAAATATGGAGGCGGCCATTTGCTAATTTGCAGTAAGTCTCTTTCTCGGATCTATTCTTCATCACACTGTTGGAACTGGAAAAGCATTACAGCTCAATATCCCGATCAGTGACATAGTCCTTCAACTACAAGTTGACTGGAAATTATTGGAATAAATGTTACAGACTCTTGAAGTTGATGATGTTGATCTGAAATATGGAGGAGGCCATTTGCAGTAAGTCTCTTTCTCGGATCTATTCTTCATCACACTGTTGGAACTGGAAAAGCATTACAGCTCTATATCGCGATCAATGACATAGTCTTTCAACTACAAGTTGACTGGAAACTATTGGAATAAATGTTACAGACTCTTGAAAGATCAATAGAGCTCACTGTAAACATATGTCCAGGTGAAGCAAGGGGAAGAGCATCACTTATTTCCTCAGTTCTCTCTTCTACAGAAGCAGCTTCTAGGAGCTTGCCTTCCTTCCAGAGACTCTTGACAAGCAATTGTTTGGTATGAGCATCAGGCAACAACCCAGAGTTCCTCATGTCTTCAAAAACCCTGAGTGCAAGAGCAGCTCTTTCACATTTGCAATAAGCATGTATGAGAACTTTATACATATAAGCATCAGGCTCTATACCACTCTGCCTGACCATCCCAAAAAGCCTCTGTACAGTTTTTATATCTCCGTGAAGAGCAAAATGGTTCATTAGTCCAGAATATGTTTGTGAATCTGGAACAATTCCTAGTAAACTCATTTCTTCGAGAATATCTAAGGCGTCTGAATTCATTTTACATTTTATCAAAGTCCTTAGCAGAGATGAGTACAGAAGCAACCAACTGCTTTTAGATATTGGACCACAGATCGTTTTAATGCTTTTGAAAACCCTAAGGGCGGGATCACCATAACGAGAAATCCCATAAAAATCAATAATTAACCGTATCGTGCTGAATGACAATTGAATGCCCTCTCTTTCAACCTTAGACAAAAGCTGATCAACCAAGTCGACACATCCATGGCGAGCTAATTTGGTTATCATTCTTGAAATTGTGTATATATCATGAATGAATCCTGGCTGACAAGAAACCCAGCAGAAGAACTTCCAAGCTGTTTCTGCTGACTTGAAGCTCCTGATCATCTTGCATACCAACCTAGTCGTCCAAACTAAATTTGCATCCTCCAGTGCTGACACCTCCTCAGCGCCCCAGTTCTGCAAAGCATTAGCTAAAGAAGCTGGATCCAACCATGGTTTCAGGTGAGGTTGATCCACAGCATTAGTATTGTTACCATCAATCTCTTCATCTTCATCATCACTGTCGTCTTCACTACTGTCCATAGAGTAACCAATCATCTTAATCCTCCCATCTGGTAACATGTCCCTTAGCAATTCATTTGTCTCAGCATCATAACCAGCACTTTGCATCTGCTGCAATGACCATAGCATAGCTCGAACAGGCAATATTCCATCACTCCTCATCTGATCAAGCAAGACTTTGACGACATCCAACTGATTGGCAATAGTGAATGCTTCCACTAGAACAGAATACTGCTTTAATGTACGTTTGATCCGAACATGAGGCAACATATGGAAAAGCTTGATGGCTGAATCCAACTTTCTAATTCTAACAAGATGCTCAATTATAATAGTGTATGTCCTACAATTAGGAAGTGCCCCTTCTTCAATCATCCTATGGAATACCCTCACAGCATCCCTATCCTTACCCACCTGAACATATAATCCCATTACAATGTTGTAAGACTCAGTACATGGATGCTTTCGAAGGGTTGTCCTCCACTCGTCCCACACACGGACAACATCGTTAAACTCTCTACTAATGGCATACCATCGCATCTGATCCATGTAACTAACACGTGCCGCATTAACGAACTTTCCCGAGTTAATGGCATTGATAAGTGCTTGGAGTTTAGCAGTCTCCCGCGCCTTAGCAAGAATCTTGGCTAATGCATAAAGGGTATTATGTGTATGTGAGAAATGTGGAATCTTTTTAAGACATTCAATCAAATGGAGAGCTGATTCAGGAGAGGGAGCTGATTGAAGTGCCTTAGTGACTACAAAAGAATCCAAAGAAGGATTCTCCAGATAGGTAACAAGATTATCTGAAGAACTAGACCGAAGAGCGAGTCTTACTGAATCGATAAGCCTCGCTCTCTGGAAGTACAAAGCTACCTTGTTCACATTTTGGGTTCCCAAGAAACGGCGAAAATGCAGAGATACATAATTAAATGTGCTGTTAATCTTGTAGAATCGATTTAAGTACATATAAACTTACAGGTAGACAACAACCTACAAGAAGTTTAGGGACTTTAGCAGGAAGGAGATGAGGAATAGGAGTCAAAACTTCATGTGATAAAAATATCAAACAGTTGGTGTGCAGTCAAAATTTCATGCGACAAAAAAATCAAACAGTTGGTGTGCGTGGACAACTCTTCAGGAATTTGCAGAAACAAATAACTTGGCCATTGTTAGATCAACAAAGAGGAAGATAATGGGACTAAGCTCATCATATAGGGCCAAATTCCAAAGATTCGCGGTGAATTTTCTTTGCTTTGTGAACTATGACTCCCACTTCGTTGAATTATGGAGCCTATGTTCCAGCCTTTTGGGATTTCACGTAATGGGCTTTGGACGCGGATAAAGTGAAATTTGCGTACTTCAAATTGTTTGTCGGTCTAATTCAATTTGTTTATCTAGTTTTGAGTTTTGATCCTAAGGGTGTGTTTGGTATGAAGGAAAATGTTTTCTTTGAAAAACAAGTACATTTTTTATTTATTTTCTCATGTTTGATTGGTGAGTAGAAAAAAAAAATTGAATTTTTTTTTTTAGTGTTTGATTTATGAATAAAAAATATTTTGAGAAAATATCTTTTATTTTTACTTCGAGTAAAATTTTTTTTGGGTGGGGTGGAGTGGTGGTGGTGGTGGGGGAGTGAAAAATAAAATTTGAAATTGAAAGTATTTTTTTGGGAAAAAAGTTTGAAATATATCCGAATTTTGACCGAAATTATTGTAACAATACCAAACTTTGGGGGGGGGGGGGGGTAGGGGTTGGCGGGAGGGGGGATCGAGGTGAGGGTGGGTAAAAAAATAAAAAATTGAAGTTAAAAAATATTTTTTAAAAGTAAGTTTTAAATTTATTTTTTGGGATAAGGCACAAGTACCCCCCTAGACAATGACTGAAATCTCAGAGACACACCTTATCTAAAATAAGGTCCTATTATGCCACTGAACTTTTTAAAAAAAAAAATTGTACACCTTTTGTCTTACGTGACACATTTCGTGACTCCATGCAATTGAGGCGCGTAAGATATTTGGATGTCACATAAGCCAAAAAGGTGCACAAAATTACAAAAAAATGGGTTCAGGGGTAATAGGACCTTAGTTTAGTTAATGTGTGTCTCTGAGATTTCGGTCATAGTCTAGGGGGGTACTTGTACATTTTCCCTTAGTTTTTCATCAAAAATGTAATTTGAAGTTGGAGGAAAGTTTTGGAAAAAAATTTCCTTAATTTTTGAAGGAAAGTCATTTTCCTTAAATTTGAGGAAAATGAGTTGATTTAGAAAACAGTTTACCCAACCAAACATGAGAAAATTGGAAAACATTTTTCGGAAAATGTTTTCCTTCATACCAAACACAATCTAAATTTAAAAAAGTTCGAATCATATCAAAATGTATTTTAAATTTGTAAAAGTCAAAATAGTCCCTTATCCTTAGTTCACCACGTCATGTGCAATAATACAAATTGAATAATCGAAAGGCGAGAGTAAAGGCGAACAAGAAAGTTTCCGGTCACGTTGACTACATCTTTGCCCTTTGTACATACCGCCCATCGCTCCTATCAACTGAATGATCCGGTGAAGTCAGATGAAACTCTGGTGGAGGCTCGCAACGATACTGACGTGCAAATCGTTCGTATAGGTCCCTACTACGGGTCGGCAAGCAGACAATGTGCATCGCTTCTCACCTGAATTCTGACTTAGAGACGTTCAGTCATAATCCAGCACACAGTACCTTCACGCACTGACTTTTTAACTAAGCGCGAATGTATCTCAAATACATACACAACACATTTGGATATAATGTATTTCGGGTTATTTGATACTTAAACATGCTTGTCGCGGAGAAAGACTACTTTTTTATTCGCTTGCATGTGTCCCTCTACTCATGCGTGACTGCATAAATTACACATAACTTGATCCTCATGTATCCGGAATACATGTATATAAGTACGCCATATATCTGGTAATGAAATAAATGTGGTAAACTAAAATAGAGATATATAATTAAACCCTAAATTAGTGAGATTTGTATTAATTATTTTTTTAATATAATGGACAAATAAAAATAGACAAAATAATATTAGGAAATGTGAATTTGTTGTACTACATAGACAATCTTATTGTTGAGTTGAAATTAGTTACTAGTACCTGGGGGGGGGGGGGGGGGGGGGGGGGGGGGGGGGGGGGGGGGGGGGGGGGGGGGGGGGGG